>JAWQFY010000305.1:0-37480 GCA_037055185.1 Capillidium rhysosporum | reverse complement strand
TCTATAAAAATAGATAGTATAAAATAGAGACTTTTAAAAGATGAATATTATAATATATTTAGTAATATGAAAATTAGGTATTATTAGCTAATTATATAGCACAGAACTTTTGTTCATTTCTTAAGTTACAACATCTAGGTATTACAGAATAGTGGATATCAATTTTAGGTAACAGTTATTTTCCTCCGGATGCCGATTTAATAGCCTTGAGTTTAGGGATAACAATAGGGGCAAGTGAATTGACAATTTTAATATCTTTGGACGAATAGTTTTGAACCGACATTATGTGAGAAGTATTGAAGTGTAAGAGTTTTATATCTTAATATTTGTTTTTCTAATTAAAGTACAAACCAGCTTCTTTATATACCTTTAAAAAATGTATAAATTTAATTTAACCGACTATGTTTTGTTTAAAGAAGTTGCAAATATAGTAATTGGTTAAAATTTAAAAGAACTTGCCCTAAAATAGAAAGGCATCGTATAATTTATTTGTCATAGCATATACTATTATATAAAAACTTAAACATATATTAATTAATACTTTTAAAACTACTAGAAGATTAATTAGATATTTTAGATTTATACTATTGATCAATTTGAAAGAACGATAATCAAGTATGCAACTATATTGTTATAATAAAAAAGCACCATAAGTGTGGTGTATTCTTACTTAAACACCGTTTTTACACTTGTATGAATAAGAATTTGAAAACCGAGCTAAATCGATTTAAAGAATTTATAAATTTAGAGAAAATATCGCCTATGCGATATTTACAAAATTTAAAAAACTACTACAAAAGCTTGTTAGAAACATATTGTTTTAAAAGAAATAATAAACCTATATAAAGATGAAGTATATTTAAACTTCCTGAAAAACGTAAATAAAACTTGTGATAGATTTCAATTTTTATTAAAATAAAAAATTTATCATCATTGTTTCCGTTATTAATTCGCTTATATCACATAAGTTATTAGAAGTAGCAATAATATAAGTTTTAAAGTAGTAAACTTCTTTGAAAAATCTAGTTAAATACTTTTTAGAATCTTGGAAAGTGAATAAAATAGTTGTGTGATTAAGATTATAAGAATTTTAAAGTAAAAAAATACATATATTAAGATATAAAATGTATATCAAAATGAGAATAAAAATTATTATAAACTTAGAAAAGCATTACTTCATCGAACAGTAAATAAAAATAATTTTTATTAAAATAATTATTATATTGTGTCTAATTTCAATGTTATAATTAACTAAAAGTCGCTACAATTCAATTCATATTTAAGACAGTTTAATTTAATAGATAACGAAAAAGCCATTCTGATTCTAAAAGTAACACTTTTATATCTGCGTTGTGGCTATATTACTTGATAAATAGTAAGTATATTTTAAGTATAAATGATATTTTATTAAATCTGTATAATATACAAATAAAACTATTTTTTATTAAAAACAATTATCAGTACAAACGAATATCGGCACGAAATTCAATGAATTGTGTTGATAAAATACGAGTAAAAAACTATTACAAAAGTTACAAATATGATTAAATTTAATTGATATAACTTTAATGCAGCAAATTTAAGTTTTTATTTATAGGTGGTGTATATTTTAAATGAGTAATGTAGTATCGTAGTATACTTGTAATTTTAATATTTTAATTCTTTATGAAGATGAAAAAGAAATTTTATATGTATCTCTTAAATACATGCTATCTTAATTTAAAATGTAAAATTTACTTGTAGTTTTTATCATATAGGTTAACTTTTAATAAACACTTTAAGTATTTTATAGATACATTATAAAACATTAAAATATGTTAAACTCTGCGCTTATAAATTATAACCTTCAAATAAATAATAATAGTAGGATGTTAAAAATATAGCATATATACTTGCTAATAAAAAGCTAATTGTAAGTATACGAAAAAGTCATTACATTCAAGATAAAGCTGGTTTTGAAATAATTTAAATATAATAAAACTACATAAAGCCTTATGTTTAATAGTTCTATACTAAGTTAAAAATAAAATATAAATAGTCATACTAACAAATACATTTAGATCAGTTTTTGCAATTTCAATGTAATTTATTTTCAAATGATAATGAAGTTTATGATATTATAAACACAACTTAAAAAGTGTATATTTATATATTTAATAAAAAGTTAAAGTAAAATTAAATTAAATTAAATTATTGATAAGAAAATCAGTTATTAATAGTTAATTATATAGCGCAAAACTATTGTTCTTTTCATAATTTACAACATCTAGGTATTACAGAGTAGTGGGTATTAATTTTAGGTAGCAGTTATTTTCCTCCGGATGCAGATTTAATAGCCTTGAGCTTAGGGATAACAATAGGGGCAAGTGAGTTGACAAGTTTAATACCTTTGGATGAATAGTTTTGTGCTGACATGTTTTGAGTTTGATTGGATTGTTACTGTTTTGAGTTTGATGCTTTCTATAAAATGAAGATATCGACTTCTTATATATTTCAGTTCAAAATATTTTTTATTTAGCCTATTAATTGATCCGAACCTAACAATAGGAATATTATTTTTTGTGTTTATACTTATCAGAGCTTTATATTAAGAGAATATTATATATTTCTTACTTTTCGATACCTTGCCTTATAAATTTTAATGTCCGGCAAATTTACTATATAGGTTAAATATTTAATCAAATCTAAACTAACAAGTTAATTAGATATCTTTATACTATATTTTAACCTTTACTGCTAATTTAAGTTCATGAGAAATTTTAAGCGATGCTGATTCGAAAATTGTATAAAATATTTTATTAATTTGGAAACTACATTACTTCTACATTTAGAAAGGCATTTTTTATCGCTTTTATTGGAACAAGTAATTTCTTAAATAAATAATGGTTCTATCATAATTCACTTTAAATTGGCTAATTTTAAGGACATCGAAAATATCTTTAATATCTACATATTTGTTACTTTTTTAATATGAAAATACAAATCTCGTACTTCATTCAATAACCAGCAATTTACAAGTGCTATTTTTTATCCTGGTCAAAACTAATCAATTTTGAATTCTGCTAGCGGGTTTTTGTAAATAGTTGTTTAAGTTAACTTATTGTCTCAGGGATGTGCTGTTATAGACTTTTAAAAAAATTGACAAACATAGTATTTTTGAAGTTTCTATTCCCTTACAAATGCTTTTATTTTGAAGTTAAAGAAACATTTTAGCTATTTAAACTTAACTAGGTTGATCAATAGTAAAACAATGATTGTTATTACTAATAGAAATTATTAGTTAAAATATATAAATTCAGTTTATTTATGTTAAAACAATATTGAAATTATTATAAAAATGTATAGTTAGCAAAGTAGAAAACATAAATTATTAATATTAATTTAAAATAACATACTTTTTTTATTGTATAGTATTTTTTTAAATTAAAATTAATAGCTATAAACTTTATTTAATAAAGTACTTGGCAGTATTCTATTAAATTTTAGTTATTAAGTAGCTAGCAAAGAATATTTATTATAATATAATAAATTAAAAGATAGTAGAGATAAGTTAACTAATAATCAATTTATTTTTTTGCTTAAAATAACTATCTCTAAATTTAGCAGTAAGAAAAAAGTTTCAGTTCTTATCTACTTAAACTATCTATAAGTTAGATAAGTTATTAATTTTTAGAAAAATATAGTATATAATTTATAGTTAAAAACTAAAAGTAAAAAAGCCTACTATAAATAATTGAAGTTTTATATAGACTTTATATAATTCTTTAACTAAGATACTAATTATTAAGCTTTACTTTATCTAATTTAATTATATATAAAAGGTAGCAGTTTACTTGAATCTAGTAAATATAAAACTAAAAAATGCAAAGAAAGTTAGATAGCTATTTTAATTGCAAATAGCTAAATAAATTAAACTAGCTTGATTTTTAAAAAGCTTTAGCTTAGTATATTAATTTAAATTATATATAATATATAGTACTACTTTATATTATTTATAAATTTATAAAGTTTAGTATTTATAAATATGCTACTATTAATATATTTATATAAATATAATAGTAATTCTATATTTGTATAAATATAAAATTTATTTTTTAATAAATTTTATATATAAAAAGTAAATAAATAAAAGTTTAAAATTAATATTATAGTTTTAATATAATAGTTTAATTATTTTTTAAATTTTACTATTAATTAAATTTAATTTAATCTTAAATTTATTTTTAAAAATATGAAAATGGTTTTATATTTATATAATAAAATAATTATTTTACAATTAATTTTTAAATAAAATATAGCTAAAAATATTATTTTAAATATATTATATTATTTATATATTTAAAATATTTATATAAAAATTATTTTTATTTTTATTTTTAATTTTTAGTATCTAGTTTGTAATATTATATTAAAGCTAATACTTATATTATATAGTATAAAATACTATAATTTTAAGATAATTATAATTAAAATAAGTTTATTTATATATATATTTTAGATTATTAATATAATTTTTATATTATTATTAACAAGTAAAATAATAATAGTAATAGTTTAATAAGTAATTATTTATATATATATATCTATAATATTTTTAGTAAAATTAATTAGTTTATATATATATAAGTTAAAATATAATATAAGCTATAAGAAAAGCTAATTCTTTTATAGTAAAAATATATAAAAATTACAAAAAGAGTAACTAAATAAAAAAGTAATAATAACTTTTTTTATATAGTATAGCTTTAATACTTTTAAAAAAGCAGACTAAAATAGCTAAAAAATATAATAAAAATATACTTGATATTTACTATTTATAAGTAGAGCTCTAAAATAAAGTTTTATTATATATATTCTAATATTTAGTCTTTAGTGCAATACTAATAACAATTTTTACATTATACTATATAAAATACTATAATGTAAAGATGATGGTAAATATAAATATTTATATAAAAAAGTTAGTAGATAGTAATAAAGTAAGATTAATTTTATTATTAATTATAAAAGCAATAAAAATAAAAGCTTAATAGGTAATATAAATAAGTAAAATTGGTAAAAATTTGGTAGCAAAATTGATATATATTTATATATAGTTTAGATTATGAAAAGCTATAGCTATAAGAACTATAAACTATTTAATAGCAAAAAGGTAACTAAATTCAAAATTTAAAATTTATAAAAAAAGATAAAAGTATCCATAATTTTAAACAGCATTCATATTTTTAATAAAATAAAAAAAAATGAAAAATAAATAAAAATATTTTACTATAGTATAGCAAAGTTAGCTTTATAAGCAATTTAGTATGATTTAAAATAATTTTACAAAATTTGAGTTGTTAGCTATTATAATTTGTTATATATTAATAAGGTAAAGTTTTTGTTAATTAGTATTAGTAGTTATACTAAACTTGTTTTAAAATATTAAATTTATAAAGTTCTTAAGTAAGATTAATGAAATAAAAAGTTTCTCTTTATTTACAATTTTGTTAAGTGTTTAAAATATTTTACATAAAGTTGTCAAAAATAAAATCAGTAATTTTGTTATATAAATTTAAAATAAAAGAAAGGAAAAATAAATAGTTAAATAGGCTTAAAAAAGAAATAATCAAAATGATTATAAAGTTACTGAGTAACAGAACATCATATATATAACAATTATTTTATTTATAATAAGTAGTATTATTTATTTAAGTACTTATTAGCTTATACTAGACTTATTTTATAAAAAAAAACTAATTTATATTAGTTTTTAAATAATAATAATAAAATAAATATTTGAATTTTTATTTTTAGTTTACTTAAATACTTTAGAACATATTAGCTTATTTTAGTTTATTATAAACTAATTATAAAAAAGTATTAAAAAGTAAATAAATAAAGTTTAAATTTAAGTTAGTAATTACTAATTTACTAAGTAATAAATGTTATATATTTTAAGTATTTAAATAAAATTAAGTTTTAAAGAATTTACTAGTTAATTTAATATTATAATATAAATAGTTAATAAATTATTAATTACTAAATAAAAGGTATAAATATTTATAATTTACTTTTTTTTAAAAGCTAATATAATAATTTTTTTTAAAATTATATAGTTTTTAATATTTAATACTTTTTTAAAATATTAATTCTAAATTAGCTAAAATATTTATTTTTAATTTATTAACTTTATTAAAATTAAAATTAATATTATAGTTTTATTTTTAGTTAATTTTTAGTAATATTATAAAATATATAAATTTTATAATTATTAAATATATAAAGATAAAGTTATTTTAAATAAGCAAAGTTTGGTAAATTTTATTAAAAAGTAGTTAAAATTAATATATATATTATCTAATTAATTTTAAGTTTATATACAAGTTATGCTTTAAAATTATTATAAACTAATTTTTAATTTATAAAACTATTATTATATAAAGCTATTATTAGTTATTATAAATAATTTATTTTATATACCTGTTATTATTTTAGATATTTTTTTTACTTTTTATTAAACTTATTGTTTAATATAAATAATTTAGCTAAAAAATAAAATAAAAACTAGCTAAATTTTCTTATAACAATATTAAGTTAAAAAAATAGTTTTAAGAAAATTATATTTTATAATATAATATTATCTAATTATAAGTTTTTTTTATTAATTAGTTAAATTATATTTTTATATTATGGTTAAATTATATATTATAAGTTTAATGTTTTTTTAGATTTTAAAAGCTACTAAGCTTAATTTTAAAATATCCATTTAAAAATATAGTATTTTTATTTAATTTTATTTAAATAAAACTAGAAAAAAAGTAGAATAAATATTAATATTTAGCTAATTATTTAAAATTATTAATTTAAATTTTCTTAAAATTGCTATATAAAAAAAGGAAAAAATAATATATTTTTTTAAAAGTAGCTTAAATTAATAAAATAATAATTTTAATTTAAAGTAAAAATAGAAAATAAAGCAAAAAAAATTTTAAAGTTTTTATTTTTTTATTTAAAATATTTTTATTCTTTAGGTTAAATTTTTATTAAATTAATTTTATTTATTTATTATAATTTAAAAAATAAAATTTAAAAAAGCTTTTTTAATTTTTTTTAAATTAGCTTTATTTTATATAATATATATATTATATAATAATTTTATAAATATTTTAAAGTTTTTATATTTTTAAAATATATATTTTAATATTTAGCAAATATAGCTAAAAATTTTCAAAGTAAATTAAATTAAAAGTATTATAATATTAATAAACTATCTTTATAATAACTACTTTTATAATTTTAAATATAGTAAAATATTTAGACTATATTTTTTTAAGTTATTATTTAAGCTAAATATTTTTTTAATTTTTTATTATTATACTTTTTTTATTTAAAAACTAAGCAGTTTATAATAATTAATTAATTACTTATTTTTTAACTTTATAACATTATTAAATAATAAATACTTTTTACAAATTTTATTTTATTTTATAAGCTAAAATATATTATTTATATCTACTTCTAACTTATTAAATTCTATTTTTTAAATCTATATTTTATAATATAACTACTTTAACAATAAATATTTTTAATTATATATATTTTAATATTATTTACTACTTAAGTAGTTTTATACTATTATTTTTTAAAGGTAAATATTTTTATTTAAATTTTATTATTATAAAAATTATATTTATAATTTTAATTAGTTTTTAAAATATATAAATAATAGAAAATATTAACTTTTAATGATTACTAGTATAAAATAGTATATAAAAAGTAGTAAATTTACAAATTTTATTTAGCTATTATAGTATTTTAATATAACTTTTCTAATATTAAGTTTTTATTAATATTAATAATTTTTATTTTTACTATAGTAATATAATAATATATAACTTTAAATACCTATTTTAAAATAATTTTTAACTAAATTAAATTATAGTATACTTTAATTTATCTTTAATTAAGTATTTTTTAGCATTTTTTAAACTTTTTTATTTTTTATTTTTTTTATAATAATAGTAAATATATATTTTTAATTTAATATAATATCAGTTTTATATTTGTATTTTATAAAATGAAAGTAAATAAATAAAAAATTAAAAAATAGCTATTATAAGTTTACTATTTATAAATACTTTATTTATAGTATAATTTTATTATTTATACTAATAACTTATATATTTAATAATAAATATATTAAATAATTAACTATTTAAAATTTTTAAACTTAAAATTTAATATTTATATAAAAATTTTATTTTTTTAAGAAATTAGTAAATTTAACTATAAAATTTTAAAATTTTTTATTAATTTTAAATTAATTTTAGTTAACTATTTTATTATTAGCTTATATTAGTAATTAAATATACTTTAATAATTTAATTATTTAATATAAATATAAATATAAAGTATATATTTAGAATTTTTATTTTATAACTATTTTAAATATTATAAAAAATTAAACTTAATTTTTAGTTATAATTTATTAAAAGCTTTAAAAATAAATTTAGAATATTATCAACTAATATTTTTTTAAAATAAGTATAAAATATTAAATAGTATAATATATATTTAGATAATTAGCTTTATTTATTTTTAAATTATTTAGAAATTAATTTTTACTCTAGCTTTAAATAAAGAGCAATTATAAAAAAAATAAAAAAGGATTATATAATATATACTAATAAAATGCTTAGCTTAATAAATAATAATTTATAATATATAAATTATTATTATCATATTTTAAATAGTAAATATAATTTTAAAAATAAAATAATAATAAATGTTATAAAACTATCAAACTAATTTATAAATTATAATACATTTATATATTAAGTAAAATACATTTATTTTTAGCTTTTATATAAATAAACTTTTATATCAATATTAAAAATTATTAATTTTTTGTTTTTTATAAACTAAATTTTTGTAAATTTAAAATATTTTTTATTATTTCATTACTTATTCATTTATTAGATATTTTAATTAAAATTTTTAATACTAAATCTAAATTTTATTTAATTGAGAATTTTGCTTTTTAACTAAAAAATAGCTATTTAGTTTAATTGATTTATTAAAGTATGTATTTAAACTAAAATTAAACGTTAAGTAAGAATATTCCAAAAAAGACATTAGAGTTGTATATGACTTTTATATAGTTTTGCTTAGCCTTTTAAAAGAAATTAATCTATTTTTTAAAATTTGGAAATTTTTTAACTCTTGTAAAAAATTAAAATAATGAGGCTCTTTAAATGACATAGGTTTTATATTTATGTGCTAGGAAGTTAAGCATGTTTATTAAAATCAAAAACGATTATAAGACAGATGAGATATTTTTCTATAATTTGTATTAAATTATTTGCTAATATTAAACTATATTAAATATTTATAGATATCAAAATAAAATCTACTAAGCATCAACCATGCAAGAGTCATTGTACGTTGGAAAACAATTGAATTTTCTAATTTTTAATAATTTCCGCAAAAAAATATACGAAGGATTTTAATTTAAAATAAATTAATAAAGAAAACCAATTGGCTTAGATTTATACTGCAAATATTGTTATTTAGAAACTCAAAATAGTACAAAAATACTTTTGATTAAAAAATTGGAACTTTAAAACTTTTATTTTTTAAAGTTAAAGGTAAATACAGCTTAATTAAGCTAAAACTGCAAAAGATAATATATTACTTCTAAAACTTTAACCGTTGGGTTTGGGTTCGATTAAAAGATAAGTTTTTTTTTCTTATGCGACTTGATTAAGGCCCAGCTCCGCACAAAAATTTTAAACATAGAATAAGCTTTTAAGTAAAATTTCACTGCGATTAGTAGAAAATTTTAAAAGTATAAAACCCAACTTTTTAAAAAAAATTGGATGCGAGCGAAAAGTTTATTTCGACTTTCGAAGAAATCAAGTTACTGTAGTCAAATCAACCGATTCAAAATTACCCAGTGTAACCCCAGAGAGTACAAGAGATACAAGACTGTATCTATAGAAGAAACGAACTTGAATAAAAGTATTCTGACTTCTTCCAACTTTATTATTAAACCAGAGTTATTCAAGATGGTCCATAAGATCGAACTTTTAAATAACGAAGCTTTACTATGTGAATTATTATTAGAAGTAAATGAGTTTATATTTGAGAAGACGGGTATACGTTTAACTTTAAGATTTGCAGGTGGTTGGGTCCGCGATAAAGTACCTACTCCTATTATATTCTTTCAGTTTGTATTAACTACATTAACAGTTGTTAGGTTTACAGTCAGATGACATCGACGTAGCAATCGATATAATGACTGGAACTGAGTTTGTAGAATACCTAATAAAATACCAAAAGTTAAACCCAAGCCAATTTAAACTTAGTGGGGTCGGAAAGATTGCAACTAACCCTGACAAATCGAAACATTTGGAAACCTGTACCACTGAATTGTTCAATTTAAGTTTAGATTTTGTTAACTTGAGGTCAGAGACTTATGCTGATAGTTCGAGGATCCCAGAAGTAGTTTTTGGCTCCGCCGAATCGGATGCACTTAGACGTGACGCTACTATCAACGCCTTATTCTACAGCTTACATACGGGGCAAGTCGAAGATTTTACTAAAAAGGTAAATTTCCGTTTTTTACATTTATTCAAAATTTTATTTTAACTTTTTGCAAAAGGGTCTGACAGATTTGAAGTCAGGAATCATCCGAACCCCACTTCCTGCTAAAGAAACTTTTTTAGACGACCCATTGAGAATCTTAAGACTTATTCGATTTGCGAACCGATTTAACTTTCAGGTTGACGGTGAAGCTATAGATTCAATGAAAGAAGATGATATTAAGGTACATAAATTTATATTTTCAATTTAATAAAATTTATCCTTTTAGGATGCGTTACGTAAGAAAATAAGTAAAGAGAGGGTAGGTATAGAACTGATGAAGATAATCAAAGGTAAAGTTGTATTTGTAGTTGAAAACCCATTAATTCAAGTAAAATTTTCTCAACAGCTAGCCAACAACTTCCCGCTTTTCAACTTATTTACGATACCGGTATCTACAAGTACATCTTCCACCCCAATCCACCCTTCCCCCAAGATTCCCAGCTATTACCACCAGAAATCGGAATCCGATCGGCTCAACTGATGAGTAAATTCTTTGACGGTAGTTTCAATACTGTAACTGAAATCCTACACCGACTAATAAACCTGGGTTACAACCTTAACCAGGAAGCCAGAGGAATTCTGATGTTCACTAGCTACTTGGCACCGTTCAAGAATGTCGAATATAGCGAGAAAAAATTTAAAACTACCCATGCCCTCGTATATTTAGGCAGGGAAACTTGTAAGGTAAATCCTTATTGTTGTTAAACAAGTGAATTCATTTATTTAGCTCCCTCTGACATATGCCCTGACTATGAAGGATACCTACACAATCGTCTCGAATATCGACTCTCTCCTCATGCTAGGTGAAATCGGCTGGGATAGAACTTCTGTAGGTAAAGTTATGTACGGTGCCTCTACAAAGTTCTATCCTGCTTTAATTCTCTGGTTAAACCAGCATATTATCGAAAATGATGTCAATTTAGGTTAGTTTACTTTTAGAAATTTTATGTTTTTAGCCAACGAATTGATAAACAGATTTGCTCATTACTCTACCTAGATGTTCTAAACAATGCTACTGCAGCTCTGAATAATTTAATCAACCGTATTGAGGATTTAAACCTCAGAGATATCCACTTGCTACCCCATATCCTGACTGTACTTACATCTACAACGTCATTTACTTACAATCTTTTTTAGGGTAAAGATATCATTGATACCTTAAAAATTAAGCCCAGTCCAATAACCGGCCTCCTCAAAACCAAAGTTCTAATGTGGCAGTTGGAGAATCCAGATGGTGATAAACAGATGGCAACTCAATGGTTAATAGAATCTTACGGAACAAAGGAAAAATTGGATCAGTTGGAGCCCAAAAAGGATCTTAGTAGATAACTTACTAACACTGCTTTATTTGAAGCTTGTATTTGAGTTATCTGTAAACTATTTGCTGCTGTTTTTATAGAGTTGCACTTTCTAATAAACAAATCTACAAATAGTTTGGGATAATTTTTAGTTTAAAGTTGATACAAATATTGGTAAAGTTTATTACTAAGCTGAGGTACTTTTAAATATTTAGATCAGAAAATCATCTATAAATCTGCTTTGTTATATTATAATTTTGTATAAAAAAATTAAAAGGTTTTTAATTTTTATAAGCATAAAGATAGTTTAGAAGGGTTAACATATTATTTTTGATACTGCTGTAGTAGCTCATTGCTGATGTAAAGAAACTATGCACTTAAATATGTTGGTTTAAAACTATAGCAAGCTAGTATAATATATTTAGATAGTAGAAGTATTAAAAAGTATTAAAGAGAAAGAAAAATATTTTGAGCAGTTTTAAAACTAAAAAGATAGTTAGATAATATTTAGTTAACTATATTTACTACTAAAAAAACTAATACTAAAATAAAGTATATATTTAAAAGTTAACAAATACAGTATATACTATATATATATTATTTTTGATCTGTTATTAGTAGTATAAATTAATAGTTTAATTTGAAAACTAAAATAAAAAATAAAAATAAATTATTTATAACAACTATATTTCTTTTAAATCTTATTAATCTTAAATTAAGTTAGTAAAAAATAAAAATAATTAAAATATATAATAGTAATTAATAAAATTATTAGTTAATTTTTAACTTAAAAAGTTATATAAATAAAAATATTATATTAATAATAAAAATTAATATTTTGATTTTGATTTTATATATTAGCTAAATAATATAGCTTAATAAATAATTATATAAACTATTTAATTAGGGAATATAGCTTATATATTTCTTTAAAAAAATTTGTTATTTATATATTTTATTTGTTAAAATTCAAAAAAATGTTATTATTTTCTATAAAAGCTTTATTTAACTAAATATATATATATAAAACAATAATATAACCTAAAAAAAAGTATGAAAAAAAAGTTAAAAATAGTTAAAATATAAAATACAAAATAAAAATATTTAAAAATAAGCTAAAATAAATAAAAATAAAAGCAAAATAAAAATAAAAACTTGATAAAATAAAAAATATATAAGTATTAAATTATAGTTTTTTTTGTAAAAAAATAAATAAATTTAAGCTAAGTTTTATAATTATTATTAAAATTATATATATATTAATTTTTTTCTAAATTAATTATAATATTAATAATAATAAATTTACTATTTACTTTATTTAAGCTTTAAAAAATATCTTAAAAGTTAGTAATAAATTTTATACTTTTTAACTTTTTTGCTTATATATTTATTATTTTAAAAAAATATATATTATTATTATTTATAATTTACTTTAAATTTAATTTAAGTTAATATATATATTATAATTTTTTAAAATAGCTTAAACATTTTTAAAAAAGATAAAAATTAATAAGTATAAAGCTAGTTTAAAATTATTATTTTATTATTTTATTATTTTATTTTATATTATAAGCTTTAAATATATATTTATATTTTTTAGTTTATTTTTAAATAAAAATTAATATTTTAAGTTATTACTATAAATTTTATATATATTATAAACTTAGCAATTATATATATTATTAAAAAAAAATATTATAAATTATATGTTTATTTTTTTAAACTTTTTTTACTAATGTTTAAATATATTTATTTATTTATTTATTTTTAACTAATTTTATTAACTTAATTTTTTTGGTATTTTAAAATTAAAATTAATTACTTTATTTTTTATAATGTTTTATTACTTAAAAACTTTATAAGTTGCTAACTTAATTATTATTTTCATCATTTTTTTATTATTTTTTTCTAAGCTTATTTTATTTTTATTATTTTTTCTTTTATTTTAAATAACAAAATTTTACAAATTTATTTTGACAACTTTATATAACAAATTTCAACAATTTAATCAAAATTTTAAATAAAGAACTATTATTTATTCTGTTATTTTTACTCAAAAATTTACAAGTTTAGCATTTAAAAATAAGTCTAATATAGCTACTAGTACTAATTAACAAAAAACTTTACCTTATCAATATATATTAAATTATAATAGCTAAAAACTTGAATTTTTATAAAATTACTTTAAATATACTAAATTGCTTACAAAGCTAAAATTGCTATACTATGGTAAAACATTTTCATTTGTTTTTTATTTTTGTTTTATTTTTATTTTTCTATTTTGTTTAAGATATAAAGGCTGTTCAAAATTGTAAATGCCTTTATTTCTTTTTACAAATCCTATATATTGGATTTAGTTATCTTTTTACTATTAAATAGTTTATAGTTTTTACAGCTATTACTATCTATAATTTAGACTACTTATAAATGCATATTAATTTTGCTGCCAAATTTTTACTAATCTTACTTGTCTATATTAATTACTAAGCATTTATGTTTATTGCTACTAGGATTAATAATGAAGTTAATTTTACTTTATTGCCATTTACTAACTTTTTTATATAAAAGCTCATATTTACCACTACTTTTGCATCATATTATTTTATTTTACACAATATAAATATTGCTACTAGTATTATATCAAAGACTAAATATTACATTTTTAAATAAAGTTAATTTTATTTTTGCCAAGTTTAAATAATTAAATATAAAATTAATAGAATAAAATATATATTATAAGATAACTATTTAATATATCTAAAAAATAACTATATATTAAAATTATAAATATTATAAAAAATAAATTTAATTTAAATTTAGTTTATAAATCTTTATTAAAGTGTTAAAAAAGTTATTTAAACTATTTTAGCTTAAATTTTATTTATTTATTATTTAATTAAACTTAATAATAAATTTTTTAATATAAATCTATTTACTACTATATATTATAAATAAATAAGCTAATAAAATATATATGTTTATAATAAGTTTAAAAATATTAAAGTTTAATTAAATAATATAATATAAACTATTTTATAATAATTATAAATTTATTTTATTAGATATATATTAAATAAATTTCTAATTTTAAATATTTATAAATTATAGTAGCTAAGCTTTTTAAATTTAATTTAAGTTATTTACCTAAAATATACTATATAATTAAAGCTATAAATTTACTAAATAATTAAGTTAACAGTTTTTAAAATTAGCTAAAAGTATGTATTATTATAAATTTCATATATATATATATACTTATTAAAAAAAATAATTAATTAAATTTTATTAGCATTTAAAGTAATACTATATTATATTAATACTTATTAAACCTAATATAAATAAATAATAATTTAAATTATATTTGACTTTTATAGCTACATTTTTATACTTAAACTTATTAATTTTTTAAGTATTATTTAAATTAATGCAATTATATTTTAAAATTAACTTAATTAGTTTTTAATTATATTTAAGTTTTATCTAAATAATAATAATTAACTATAATTATTAGTAAAACTTAATTGGAAATATAAACCACTTTTAACAATTTTATAACTTTTTAGCTATATTTAGCTAAAGATAATTAGAAACTATATTTTTTCTTTATAATAAATTTTGTATATTTATTATTATATTTAAATATTTTGGTTGCTCTTATTTAAATAATTGTAGTAAAACGTTTGCTCTGATCTGTGTATATACTAATAATCAGCTTTGTGGAATAATCTTGATCTTGGAAGATGCTGTATTTTTATTTACACAAATGTGTTTAGTTTACAAATATTACTCAATAGTTCAATAAACTACAACTAAAACCTGATGCTATTGGTAATTTACTTTTATCGCAAATAAGAATGCAGATTTCTAATCAACCGCATTCTCCCGTACAATAACAACCAATAGTAACCTTTTATACTTATCAAAAGATTTGAATCTAATCACAAACTTCAATAATGAAATTAAGATGTTACCCTTTAACTTTTAGAATAGTTTTCGAAAAAAGCTTAAAATATATACCAATAATGAGTTTAGCTAGTTACGTTAAAAAATCTTCATTTTTAAAAGGAATTTTCGGATCTTTAGCTAACGTTTACCCTAACGTAGCCGGTTACAGACGTCTAGGTAAAAAGGATTTTAAATTAAAATTATTTAGTTCCGATTAAATTAAATCAAATCTATTTACTAATTTAGGTTTATATTACGACGACCTTATCTCCGAAGAGAACCCTGAAACTAAAGAAGCTTTACGTAGATTACCACAAAAAGTTATGAACGACCGTGTTTTCAGATTGAGAACCGCTTTCCAACTTTCTTTGGCTCAAGCTGAATTACCTCAAGAAAAGTGGACTAAAAATGAAGATGTATTTTATACAAACTTACTTTTTTAAAATAGCTAACATTTATTTTTTATACTTTTTTAGGACATAGCTTACCTTACCCCAGTTTTAGAAGAAGTTCAACGTGAGTTCGCTGAACGCGAAGCCTTCGATACCCTCAAAGGTCGTTAAATTGTTTTTGAGCTGAAATCTCAATATTAATTAAATTTAATACATTCATTAGATTACTTTTTAATTGTATTAACATCAATTTTTTATTTGAAAGATATCTAGAGTTGATTAAGAGGATGTCTACATTGGTAAATTGTGCAAGTATAAGCTACGTTACAATTCATCAGCTAAATTGTGTAAATTTTTATGTTTATTATTCGATAAATAATATTTTTTCTACTTTGGTTTCTTTTTAAACAATCGCTATGAATGGGGAAGATTAATATAAAGTAACCATAATTTTTAAAACCTGTAAGGTTAAACCGGATCTTATAAAAAAATAGCTATTATGGAGGTTACTAATTGCCTAAATTTTTTTATTACCTCAAATTAGAAAAATTAAATTGAAATACGAATATATAATTTATAAAAGGCTATTCATAAATAATCTAAGATAAATAGGCTAGAATCCAGTTAATTTTAGACTTTAACTTTTTTTACTATTTTTAGATTTGATGGTAATGTTTTTATATAAAATAACAATCCAAATTATATTTTCATATATCCTATTAAAATATTAGTTTAATACATTAAATTATAATTAGTATAATTATTAAATAAGCTCAAACTATGTATTTTATTATATTTTGGTTAAATTCCATATATATAAATATATATAAAGTTTTATAAAACTAAATAGGAAATCAACTACTTTTGAAAGTAACTGATTTTAATTTTAAAAAATCAAAAAAAATTAAGCTGATAAAATTTGCTAAAAATAAATATTATATATATTTATTTATTTTTTATATATTGAAAACTAATAAGATTTAGTATGCTTTACTAAAAGTTATTTAAAAAGTAAAAAATTTAGAAAGTAGTACTTTTAAAAGTATTGCAACTTTTTAAAATTTAGATATATTAAGATATATCTAAAAACTTTAACAAATTAAACTATTTTCTCTCTATTTCTTATATAGCATTTTCAACTTCTATTATAAGCTAATCAGAATTTTTTTTAAAGTTTTTTGAAATCTAATACTTAGTTACTTATACTAAAGCTAACCTATAATAGTATTATCTACTAAAATACTGAAAATAAGTTGTTATTTACTAAAAACTTTCTAGCTTTTTACTTAAATATTAACTTTTCTTATTGCAAAGTACTAAATTTTACTTATTTTAACTTTGCTGCTATTTATAACTATAAGAATAAGATAATTTTTAAATTTTTGTATAATTTATTTAGACTAAAAATAGCTTATATTAGGAAATATCTTTTATAAAAAAATATTTATATATATATTTAACTAAATTTTATAGCTATACTATTACAACTTTAGTTATTTTTTAAAGCTACTTTATTTTAAATATTTAAATAATATATATTAATGCTAATATAGTTAAAATAACTGTTACTAACATTTTATTTTAGTTTATTTAAAATAGTATATTTAAATGCAAATATTTTTACTACTATTAAAATAATTTTTTTAATATAGATAATATTTTATTTTTTAATAAAAGTATTTTACTAAAGAAATTTTTTTTAATTAGATTTAAATTAGTTTTTAAGATTTTGCTTTTAAGAAAAAAGATTGAATTTAAATTAATATACTTTTAAAAGCTTTTAAAATCTTAAAAAAAACTAGTATACTTTTATTAATTTAGCATAATATCTACTTATATATAATAATTTAAGCTTATCTTATTTAGTTTTCAACTTATTATTTAATATTTTTATATTTTTTTAGTAATTTAATTTATTTGTTTTATAAAAATTAATATTTTACTACTTTAAATTAAACTAAAAATTTTAATTTATTAAATTTAAATTTTAATATTTAATTTATTTTTGATTTACTAATATAGCTTTACTATTTATATAATACTCTTTTAAAAAATTTTCTAATTTAGAAAAAAAGTTAGCTTTATTTTTTTCTTAAAATATAAAATATATTCTTATATATTTTATAATAATTTTAAATTATATACTTAATATAAAATATATATTAATAGTATTATTTGCTAGCATTTTTTATATTAAATATACTATTTTTTGTTTTTTAATAATTAGATATTAGTTTATAAAATTTATAAAATTATAGTTTAAAATTATAATTATTTTCTATTATTTAAAAAATAAATCTTTTTTTTAAGTTTTTAAATTATATATATATTTTTATTATTATTATTTACTTTAAAGTATATATTTTTTATAATTAATTAGTTATAATATATTTTATTAATTAAATAGTATTTTTTATAAAAAAAATAAAAAAAACTAATAAAAATTAAATAAAAAATAATAAAAAGTTTTGCTTTACTATATTATACTTTTTATTATTAGTATAATTTTTTTACTTTTTTTTAATTAATTTTTTTTAGCTATATAGTAAAAAATTTTTATTTACTTAAAGCTTTATAAATAAATATCATTTTTTTATATAAAATTTATATTATTTTTTTTAAGTTTTATATTATTTTATACTTTTAATAATCTAATTTTTTTAAGTATAATAATGTATAATTTTCTTATATAGCTATAATTTTTAATTAGTTTTTTATTTTTTTTCTTTTTATTAGTTTAATAGCTATATTAATTAAACTAATATTAAAGTTACTTTTTTAAATTTTTTTTATTAGTAGTAGCTATTTATAATAATTTATAATTTAATAAATATTTTAGTTTTTTTTTAGTCTTTTTCTTTTTTTTAATTTTTTAACTAAATAATTAAAAAATATTAGGATTTTATAAATAATTTTACCTTTTTTTAAATTTTATTTTTAATTGTTTAATATATATTAGACAAATAATAATTACTATTAAGCTAGTAATTAAATACTAGTTTTTTTAAATTTTTAATTAGCTTTTAGTTAGCTTATTGTGATATTCTATCACTCAGCAACTTTATAAGTTGCTGACTTAATGATCATTCTCATCATTTTTACCTTCATTTCCCAAGCTTATTTGATTTTATCACCTTTTTTCTTCTATTCTCAGATGATGAAATTACATAAATTTATCTCAATAATGTATTTAATAAATCTCGACAATTTAATTAAAAATTGGAACAAAGAATAATTCTTTGTTCCATTATTCTCACTCAAGAACTTATGAGTTCAACGTCTTAAAAACAAGTCTAGTACAGCCGCAAGCGCTAAACAACAAAGAACTTTACCTTGTCAACGTACAACAAATCACAACTACCATTGACTCAAATCTCCATAGAAACACATCAAACTTACTGAATTGCTCACAAAGCTGACATCACCACGCCATGGTAAGACATTCTTATTTATTTCTCGTTTTTGTTTTATTTTTATTTTTCTGTTTTATTGAAGACATGGAGGCTGTTTAAAATTGCGGATGCCCTTGTCTCCTCGCCCAAATCCTATACATTGGATTTAGTCACCTCTTTGCTACCGGTTGGTTTGCGGTCATCGCGGCCATTGCTACCCATAATCTGGATTACATACAAACGCATGTCAATTTTGCCACCAAATCTCTGCCAATCTTGCTTACCTACATCGCTTACTAGGTATTCACATTCATCGCTTTTATGATTGACAATGAAGTCAATCTCACTTTGTTGCTATTTACTAACTTCTTTGTACAAATGCTCATATTTGTTGCCACTTCTGCATTGTGGTATTTTGTACCACACAATATAAAGATTGCTACTAGTGTCACACCAAAGACCGGATGTTACACTTATATTATTGTTTCTTTTTTTGTTTATTTAATTTATTTATTTTTAAATTTTAATTATAATTATTTATTTATTTTATAAGTATTAATATTACTTTTAAATTTTAGCTTATATATCTAAAAAAAAAATTCTTTTAAGGCAAAAGTTTATTTTAGTTTTAAGCCTAATTTTTAATTTTTATTTTTATTTTTAGCTACTTTTTAGTAATAGTTTTTTAAGTATTAAAGTTTTATTTAAATTAATTTAATTATTAAAAAAACTAAACTTAAATTGTATTTTTTTAAAATTATTGTATTAGTAAAAATATTTACTATTATTAACTTTTATTTTTTAATATTATTTTCTTTTAGCTTTAATTTGTATTTTTTTTTATTAAATAATTTTAAACTTTTATATACTAGTCAAAATTTGATTAAATTAAAACTTTAGTAATTTATTAAGCTAAGTAAAAAAAAACTAATAAAATACTTTTATAATAAAGTTAAAGTTTTATAATCTTTTAGCTTAATTTTTTTTAGTATTAATAAATAATAAAATTACTTAATATAAATATAATAGAAAATATATATATATAATAATAATATTTTTTACTTATTTTTTATAGTTTTTAATTAATATTAAATATTATTTTTATTTAAATACTTTTTTTTAATAAACTTTATTTTTTACTTTTTTAAATTTTTTTATAACTTTAATTATTTTAAATAAAATAACTACTATATTTTTTATAAATAATTTTTTTTTTTAATTTTGTAGTTTAATATAATATTTTTAATTATTATTTATTTTAATAATATCTATTTTTATATTAAATATAGTATATATTTAGCCTTTATTTAAAAAAATATTATAATTTTTTTAGTAAATTATAAATTAATTACTTTACTTAACTTTAATATATTACTTATAGTTTAAATTTTTTTATTTATTATTTTCTATTTAATATAGATTTATTTAATTTAGATTTTTTTTAATATAGTTTTTTTAATAAGTTTATTAGCTATATTTATACTTTTTTATAAATTTTTAATATATTTACAACTATATTTAACTTTTTATTCTTTATTTTTTCAATATTTTTTTTAATATAGTTTTTTACTTCTTATTTTCATTTTTAATAAAATAAACTTTTTTATTTATTTTTATTTTAAGTTATAGCTTTTATTAATAAAACTTATATAGTATTTAGTAATTTTAAATAATATAATTAATTTTATAGCTTAGTTAATTTATAAAAAAAACTAATAATATTAAAATAAGCTATTTAAAGTTTATAGTAATTTATATTAATAATTTTACTTTTTTAAACTTTTTTTCTATAGTATTATTTAACTATTTAATTAAATATTTTATTATTTTAATTTTTTCTAATATATTAAATAATAATAAATTAATATATTAATAAATTTTCTATTATTTTGCTTTATAAAATATTTTTATAACTTTAAAAAAAATCTTATAATATATATTTTAACTTTATTACTGTATTAGTATTTTATATATATATATTACTATTTTTTAAATTAGCTATTATAAAATTTGATATTTTAAGTTAATATTAAATCTAAGTAATAATAGTATAATTATTAAGCTATTAAATCTTTTTTTTAAAAAGTAATATATAGCTTTAATTTTTTAAATTTAATAAAAATTAAAAAACTAATTTATTTTTTTTATTAATATTTAAATACTTTATTAATTATTAACTTCTTTTTAACTTTTACTTATTTATTTAAACTAAATAAATAAAAAAGTTTTTTATAATATTATTTTTTTTTCTTTTTTATAATAATAATAAACTTTAAAATTAAGCTACTAAGCTTTTAAATACTAAAAAAAAATATTACAAATTTTAAAAATAAAAGATTAAATTATACTAAATAAGTTATTATAGCTTATTAATTATTATATAAAGTTATAAATTAACTTTATTATTAAAATAAACATTATTTTATTTTTATTTAATTTATGTTATAATTAGTAATTATATTTTTTTAACTATTATTTCTAATTTTATAATAATATAAATATATAAATTAATATTTTTAAATTTATTTTTATAATAAAATTAAAATTTATTTTTAATTAACTACTAAAATTTTTTTATTTAAATTTGCTATAAATTTAAAACTTTATAATATATATTAATTTTATTATTATTATTATATATTTTTAATTATATTTTAGTATATAGTTTTATATTTAAATTATATTATATATTAAAAAACTTAAAATTAATAGTTTTTAAGTTAAATCTAAAAATAAGTATAAAAAAATAATTATTTTAAAATTTAAAATAGCTTTTTTATTTTAATTAATAAAGTTGGTAAAGTTAAAGTTAGCTATATTTAAAATATAACTTTAGTAATAAATAATATTAATCTAAATATAATATTAAAAATTTTAGCTAAACTTTTTTAGTAAAGCTATTTTCTAAAAAAGTAAAATTTTATAAAGTTTAAATAATTAAAAAGTATTAAATTTAGCTAAAAAGTAAAAATAAAGCATATATAAATATAACTTTTTTTAAAACTTATAAAAAATTAAGCTTAGTAGTAGTAAATTAAAAATAATACTTTTACTAAATATTAATACTAATAAAACTAAAGTTAAAAAAATTAAAAGTATATTTAAAAGATTTTTTTTGACTTTTTGTAATATTTTTAGTATATTTTAAGTTTTAATATTAAAATTTAAAAAAAATTAAGTCTTATTATTATTATTAACTATATTAGTAACTTAAATATTATTATTTATATTATACTTAATTTTAAAATACTTGCTAAACTACTAAAAGTTTATAAATAAGAAAATAAAAGTTTATATAATAATTAAAAATATTATATAGTAAATAACTTAAACTTAACTTTTTTTAACTTAAAGTTAATTTTAATTACTTTTAGCTTTTTTTAATTTTATATAGTTTTTAGTATATCTTTTAAAAGTATTTACTTATTAAAACTTAGTTTTAGGTTAGTATACTAGCTACTATATTAAAAAAGTTAAAAGATATAAGAAAAACAAAATTAAAAACTAGTATATATATATATTAAAATTAAAAAAATTAAAAAGGTTAATTAAATTAAAATTTAAGCTTTTATATAAAGTTTAAATATTAGTTTATTAAATTTAAGCTTAGAAAATAAGGTTTAAATTTTATTTTAGTTTTATTAAGTTAAAAAAAAGCTAACTTTTAAGATAAAACTTATTGTTTTACTGATATTAACATTATTTTCCAAATTAATACTTTGTAACTAAAATACAATAATAAAAAAGAATAATTTATTATTATTAATTTTATAAAAAGTTATTAGTAAAAACTTAATTAAAAGTTGTAGTTTTTTATTATAGTAAAGTAATAAATACCTTAATTAGCTAATTAATTCTAACTATAGATTTTATTTAAATAGCTAATTATTTAAAACTTAATCTTATTTTTTTATTAGAAAAGTATTATAATTGTCAATTTACTTATTTAAAAAATATTAGAATTACTTTTCTAAAAGTATTTTTTATATATTTCATAGATAATTTTAATATTAACATAAATATTTACAAACTTTTAATTTAATAAATTTCTTTTTTAGTTTTAATTTTAAAAGCTAAACATAGTATTTTATATTTTTTAATTTAAATTTACAATTAGATTTATATTGATATAAAAATGGTTTTGAAAAAATTAGTTATATTTTCTTAAAGTTGTAGCTATAAGTAAAAATAGTAAATGATTAAAATAAACCAAACTTATTTTTAAAATTACTTTTATTATTTTTAAGAATGACATCTTTTATCAAATTAAATTTTGTAATAATAATTAACAAATATTAATTCCAGTCTTTTATTAACTCTAGTAATAAATATTAATACGTTCTTTTCTTATTTAATTATATGTTAATCTTTTTTAATTAGTAAATTTAAATAAATTTATATATTATATTGTAAAAATAATATTAGAAAATACTAAGTAAAATCATTTATTAATAACTTTTTAATTTTAATATTTCCAAATGATTTACTATATATTAAATTCAATTTGTAAAAATAAAGTTTAAATATATATATAATATAAAACTATAGCTATTATTATGATATAACTGCATAACAAGAGATTATTGTTAGTGTAAGCATACTATATTATAATTACTGGTAAATATACTATTAAGGAATTATTATTCTAAATTTTGAACCTAAAACAGTACCTAAAAACATTAACATTCATATTTATAAAATATTTAAAGCAAACTAACAGTTTAAAAATGTATCAGTATGTAATAGGGTTAGATAAATATATGAAAAACCAAGCAATATAATTAGGTGTCAATTAAAAACAAATTTATAAATCCAATTTTTATATAAAAAGATAAAAAGCACATGCTTTATTTTCTCGTCATTCTAAATACTCAGATAATAAAAAATTAAACAAATCCCACCTATTTTGTATTTGTAAAATCAACTTTATAATGTATTAATTAATTTTTTTTTAAATTTTGAAAGTGAATATTCTGCCGATACTATTTCTTTAATATACTTAACTTGAACATTGGGTTATTTTATCTTAGCTAACTTCAAACTTAAATTCTTATTAGAGTTCAAATGTTCTTATGTATACATTTCTCTAAACTGTATTTTCAACTTACTAACTATAATATAAATCAGCCATTAAAATAAATTTTAAACCTTTTGTAAGTTTAACTTTAATCATTTTACGGATATCGTACTGAATTTCCTTACAGCTTTCTTGATGTTTTAAATAAATTTATGATGTAGTTACAGTAATTAAATCATTTACTTGGGTTAAATTTGTAGACTTCGAATTTATTTTGTTATCAATCCTATTTTCATTGTTTTTCATTTTCTTAGTCGTTGATTCTTTAAAACTTAGGTTTATAATTATATTAATAATAAAGAAGTGTTGAATTTCGAAAAACTTAGTTTCTGAACCTTATTCGCTTATTGATATTATAGATGAATTCTAGATTTCTGTAAATTTAGCTTTTAGTTACAGTAGCTTTGATCGCAAGAAAGCTTTTATATTTCTTTCTACCATTTTTTTATTGAAATACAAAAAGTAGAAAATTTATTGACCTCACAATTTTATTACTAACCTTGGTATGTTAACTGTAAATTTAATTTCTACATTGAATTATATTTGTAGTGATAAAAATTTTATCAAGCAGAATATTTTTTCTCATTTTTCAATTTATATCTATAATGATGATTTATAATAAACTATTTAAAATGAATTAAAGTTGAATATATATAATGTATACATGTATAAAGCTATTAGATTGGATACCAAAAATATCAAAAAAATTAAACCCCCTGCGGGACTCGAACCCGCAATCCTCAGATTAGAAGTCTGATGCCTTATCCATTGGGCCAAGAGGGCAGATTGTATCGAATCACGAAACTTATTGTAATTCTATGAATATTTTTCTAACAAATATTATATAAATACTTATTATATTATGTTTTCAGTTAAGTAGTTTTTTTATTTATTAAATTTATTATTAAGTGCTTTTACATATAGTCAATAAGGCTTTTAAAAGATAAAAATATCACTTGGTTTTTAAGGATTGTAATATTAAGTAATAATAATTTTATTGTTATAAAATTTATTATTTTTAAATTTAATAAGTAATTTATTTTTTATTTTATTATAATATTTTATTTAAGTTTAACTAAATAGTTAATATAAACCATTTTATAGCTTCTAACATTATCTATCTAAAATACTTTTTATTTACTTAAAAATATTTAAATTAAATTTATTTTCTTTACTTTAAAATTATTAAGTTATATTTTACTCTAACTAAAATAATTAAATTTTCAATTATATTAAAATTCTACTTTATACTAAAAACTGTCAAAGTATACTTTAGTATATAATCTAAAATTATAACTTTAAAACTTCTACTTTTATTATTTATTATAAATAACTATTTTTCATATAAATATAATTTAATTACCCTTTATTTATTTTAAATATATATATATTTTAATAGTTAACTATTAAATCTGCTATTAATACTTTATTAGTATTTTATAAATTAATATATTTTTTTACTTTATATATAATTATAAATATTTTAGACTGTTATATTTTTAATTTACTATATAGTATATTTATTTAATAAATAATATTAAACTTTTTTATTTTTATAATACTTTATTATATATATTATATTTATAATAATTTATATTTTATTTTTAACTTGAATAGTAAATATATTACAAAAAGTATTAATAATAGTTTAAATAATTAAAAATTAAGCTATTAAAGTTAGTTAAATATATATATTTGCTTTTAATATTTTAAAAAGTAATAATATATAATAAAAATTTTAAGATTTTAAATTTTTTTACTTTATAAATATAAATATAAAATATTTCTAATTTATATACTATATATATATTTGTAGTTTGCCTAAGTAAATAAAAAAAATACTATATATTAAAGCTAAAATATTACTAATAAATTATATAGCAAAGTATAATTATAAATTTTAAAAAGCTAAGATATTAAATATAATGAGCTAGAATTATATTTTTATTTTTATTTTTTTATTATAAAGTTAAAAAAATTTAAATATTTATAAATTAAATAATATTTAAGCTAAGTAAAAAATAAAATTTATATTACTAAATTAAATTAAAAAAAAATTTAAAGTAAAAGTTATAATATATAAGTTTATAATTATTTTAAATAAATAATAAAACTATAATATACTAAAGCTATATTTTAATAATATTACTTTAAATTTTAAAAAAGCTAAAGTATTAGCTTAATTTACTTTAATTAGTAAAGTTTATTTTAATATATTTTTAAATATTTAAAGTTATTTTTTTATAATATAGCTTTAAAAATTTTAAAAAATTAAATTAAATAGGTTTTAAATTTTATAAAGCTTAAAAGTATAGCTTTTAAATTATAATATACTATTAAAATAATTTTAAAAAATAAAAAATATAGTATAAAGGCTTACTTTATATATATATATATATATATTTAAATACTATTTAAAAATATTAACTATTTAAATAACATTATTTAAATTTATATAAATAAATACAAATTTAATAATTATAGTATTTTAAAAGCTATATATACTAAATTAATTAAAATTATTTTTTTTTATTTGTAAGCTAAAAATATTAATTATATAGTAAATTAAATTTTTTATATTTGATAACTTTAAAGTATAAAATAATCTTAATATATTTAAAATAAAGCTTTAAATATATTAAAACTTATATTTTATATATATTTAAAGTAATTTTAATATTAATATTTTTATAGCATTTAGTTATAATAATATGAATTTACTTAAATAGTTTTATTTATTTTTTTAAATTTTTTTAATAAATTATTAAGCTGTTTTAATGTATAAATTTACTATATAGTAGTAAAGTTACTTTTTTTACTATTATAATAACTAAAAATTATACTAAAATTTTATATATTAAATATATAAAATACTAATATTAAGCTTATATATTAGTATTATAAATAATTTTATATAGTAAAAATATATAACTTAAGCTTTAACTAATTAAAAATATTAAGTATTTTTAATTTTAGTCTAAATATGTTAAAAAATATTAAAATTATACTTTATTTTTTTTTTATAATAATATTAAATATAATTAGTTTTATAAAAATTTATAACTTATAAATAGTAATATGATTTTAATAAAATAGGTTTAACTTAAAATCTACTATTTATAGTTATAAAGTAAAGCATTAAGTATTAATTAATTTTTTAATATAAATATATATTTTTATAAAACTTTTATAATAAAATATTTTCTAATTTAAATATAATTTACTTTTTTAACTTATATATAGTTTTAGCTTAAATTTTATTAAATATATATATACTTTTATTAAAAAAAAGCTTAAAAACTACTATACTTTAATAGAAATAGTATTAAAACTAAAAATAAAATTAATTTATAATTTTCTAATATTTCTAATTATATATAATAATGTTTTTAATATAATTAAAGTAGTAATATTTTTAATAATTTATAAATTTATAAATTTATAAATTAATTATAATAATAATATATATATATTAAAAATTCTTAAATTAAAAATATTTAATTTTATAGTTTTTTATAAAATACTAACTTAATTAAGCTAATAAAATTTTATTAAATATTAAAAGTAAAAAAGTATATTAAGTTTATTTAAAAATAATTTTACTAAATAATAGCTAAAAATAAAATATTAAGTTAAGAAAATTTTAGCATTTTAATAAATTTACTTCTAAATTTTAAAGCTTTTACTATTTTATTAGTTAAAAGTTAATAATTCAAAAAAACTTAAATAATGTTAATTAATAATGGTTTAAAATTATTTTTCTTAATTTATTAATAAAATAATTATTTTAATAATAAACATATACTATAATTTTTTAATAAAATTACTTTATAAACTATTTAGATTACTATTTTAAAAAAATAGGTTTAAGTATAAAATACTTATACTTAAAAAATGCTATTTAGCTAAAACATAAACTTGAAAATTAAATATATTTATTAAAATATAAATATGTAAATTTTACAGTTTTTAAATTAGACAGTATTTTATAAGATTTATATAAGAATTATCAAATATATATATATATATATAATAATAATAATAATTAAAATTATATAACTCTTATATTGGAAAATGTGCCATACTTAGATGATAAAAAAAATTTATATAGTACCTTTATCTGTTCAACTTATTTATTGTATAATTATAATATGGGAAATTTATAAAAAATGCTTACCTGTATTTTAATATAAAACTAAATTATATATTATTAGTATAAAAAGTTGATTGATTTACTTATGAAAAGTATTTGAAAAAGTATTTAAGAAAAAATTTAAACAAAATTAAAAAAAAACAATCTAAATAAATAAAATCCATTAAAATATAAATGGCAAAAATGGGTAGGCTTTCTATTTTTACCCAGAATGTATTTGTAAGATTTTAGAGCTAATACTAACTATTGCAACTTTAGTTCAATTAAGCCGCTTAACTTTTCATTTTCAACTAAAAATATTTCGGTAGTTTTGCGGGTTTAAATAAGAAAGTTACAGTTTAAATCTAAAGCGATTGGCTTTAAATTAGTTTTCGCTTTTATTAAAATCATTTCACTATATTTATTTATTTGGATACAGTTTGGAAATTCATTATATTTCTTAAGGGTCAGAAGTTTAAAATTTAGATTCGTGTACATATAAGCTAATTTTATTATAAGCAAATGCTATCATTTCCTAAAACGTTTAAGCAAAATTAGATGCTAAGGCATCAAAATTTTTAGCTTTACTTAGAAAAAAACAAAGCACATATTCAAATAGATTTATATCCTAAAATTTTATATTATTGATATATTTTAAAATTTAAAAGTATATTAAATTAAATCAATTAAATAAAATTTTTAAACTTATACGAAATTAAATATGATTGAACATTAACTTTAAATTATGATCTATAAAACAATTCTAAATTTTTATTTGCATTCAAACTTTTTTAATTAAGTTCTTCAACATTTTATTATATAATAAAAGCTACTCGAGATTAAAACTGTCCTATATTAGTACGCTATTAAATTTTAGGTAAGTTGGATATAAAAAAAGGCTATTTAGCCTATTTTTCAAGAGATTAACTTAATTATAAATGTAATAAAATCAATCACAAATCGAGACTAACTGATTTAAAAGTTTATGTTTAATCTATTTATATAAGATTTTGAAAACAGATAAATTAGTGCCTATTGATTACGTTTCTATTTTTAGCATATTTTTGAAGTTAATAGTTGGTAAAGGAGAGCTGAAGATTGGGA
This sequence comes from Capillidium rhysosporum, assembly GCA_037055185.1. Taxonomy (NCBI): domain Eukaryota; kingdom Fungi; phylum Entomophthoromycota; class Entomophthoromycetes; order Entomophthorales; family Capillidiaceae; genus Capillidium; species Capillidium rhysosporum. Next base: position 7,511 of record JAWQFY010000305.1, on the reverse strand, counting down.
GCTTATTTACTAAGTGGCGGTGCACTTAAGTCTAATTATTATTTGTTTATCGCTACAACAATTACTCCGTTTATAGGTATATTTAAACAGATAAACCGGTTAATAATGACCTTGTTTAATAAGCTTAACTAAAATATGGTCCGTATTTTACTTAATTACCATTCGGCTTTTAGAACTAAGATTACCAATCCGAGTCAAATGACCAACTTTCCGATTCCTGTTAAGCAGAGAATAGGCTAAAGGGTTAAAATAGGACAATTGTTTCATAAAAGGCAGCAACAACAAAGTTAACAATTTCATATTCCGAATTTAGAAGGGACAACATAGATCTAGTAACTACATGTGACTAGGTCGCTTTTTTATAAGATTTTAACTAATCAATTGCTTTAAAGTTATCTTTCTATTGGCTTCTTTGGATAATTTCTTAAAACTTTGTTAAAGTTGTTACCTTTTTAATTTAAATTTATTCAATCCCGAATTATAATTTGGTAAAAATAATTCCTTTTGAAATCAACTAAGCATTCTTTGTTGAGAAATCTATAATTCAAAAGTAAAAGACATCGATTGTAGATATCTAAAATACTGTATAAAGACATCGAACTAATATATTAAAAATTGAATTTTACTAAGTAAAATTACTATTATATGAAAATAAGAGCAGTTCTTTAATATGTTTTTAAATAGCGTTTATATTAAAGGAAATTATCTTATCGTAAATATACATACTTAATCGAAGTTGTAAAAACTGTTATAGTAACAGTACAACAAAATCAACCGAATCCTAATAAATGATAGGCTCGTTACCTTTATAAACTGTATGAATCAGAGTATAACTTAAACTGATACCTTGAAATGGATAGTTTTTAATACATGGACATAGCTCGATTTACAGAAACTTTTCTTTTAAAATTAGAATTTAAATTGCCTCCAAAATTTACACCACACCCCCGTATACAATGTTTGATAGACCGCCCGATACGTATATAGGATCACTATCTAAATATCGATGTGATCGATGTGCACGTTGTAAAAATTCCTGTGACCGAATTCTACCAGTTTGTAGTCACTGTAAAGTTCGCGGTTTAGAATGTACACTTAAACGACCGTTGTTAAAGAAGAGTCATACGACAAAGACTAAAGAGCAGCCTAAAGTTAGTATGAAAGGGTTCGTATTTGTTAACGGAAAGAATTTCAAACCGGATACGACGGATGATGATAAAAGTGATACCGATCAAGTTGTGAAAATAGTGTACCCAACAACTAGAGCATTAGCTCAATTAGAATCAGATAGAAATGAAGTAAACGGTATAAAACGTAAACCGTTTTTCTTCAACTTGTACGCTCTATTTAATTGTCCACCGACAGATAAGCCAAATTCCGGATTCTTTTTATACTTTAATACGCTTAAGAAATTCAACCTGTTTCACCCCAAACAAGTAACTTACCCAGTGAAATGTAACTTATACGATAAATATGAGGATAACCGTAGTGTAATGTCCCATTTTTTTAACTTATATTTCCGTTATGTAAATCCAACTATGCCACTTTTCAACAAAGCCACCTTTTTCAATACTAATCGATCCAAATTTTTAGTCAGTGCTATATTGTTAAGAGGGTATTTTATAGCTGAAAATAAGTTTAAAGATGCTGGATTGCGTGACTACCTTGAATCCCAACTTTACGAGCAGTTCAAAGTACACCGAAATAAATTTAGTGTCGATACGGTACAAGCGTTAGTTATAATGTTTTCAGGATTCGAGACGAATTGGATCACGTTCGCTTCAAATACAATTTTGGGGCTAGCGGCGAGAATATCGGTAGCTATAGGTTTAAATAAGAAAGCATACGCCAGTAAAAACTGCACTATGCTTAACATGGTGGAGCGAGTTATGGCATATGCTGCAGTCCAACAGTTTATAGTGAGAGATAATTGGATCTACCCACCTATAATATCACTCTTAAAAGACGCTCCTTTAGAATATGATTTTTCCTGCCAGTTCTACAATTCAAACGACCAGTCTAACTTTCACGGCTTAATTGTGGCAGAGTTTTTTACACTTGTACCCGATTTAGCCTATTCTTTAGCAACAATGCGTGGCCTTATAGTAGAAAATAAAATTACTGAGCAGACCGTAAATCAACAGATATCCTATTTTATCGACTCTTTAAACAGCATCAAACTAAATCTTCTAACTAAGCTTTATAAATCGTCTTTGCCGCCTACTGATATCAACAACTTCACCACTAACTTTATTAATTTTCATTACGTGTTACTTAAATTTCGTATCTACTCCCTACTGATACATTTCGAAAAATACAACTCACCATCTTCCTCTACTTCATCTGTCAAAACCAACACTTTTATAAACTCCAGTATTGAAGCAGCAGCTGAAGTTATAGATTTCGGTAGTAAGATTATCTTAGATACTCCGCCTAGATCAGTTATCCCTTGTATAACTCAAGCTTTCGTATTTCTACTAAGATATAAGGTCTACTACCCAAAACCTATTCTGGTGGATCAACTTGTTAAAAACTCTTTCTCTCATTTCCATTATCTAATTGAAAATACTTTAGATCCATTCCTTGCTAAATTGAACTTGAAAGTCATCAATTCTATGGATTTAGTTAAAGATTCTAAATAATTTATTTAATAAATTTATATACATACGTTTTAGTTGATTTTAAAAATTGATATATGGTACATATTATAGGAAAGACACTGTCCTAAGACAATAATATATATTAGGAAATATGTAATTTTATAGATTTAGATTACAAAATTATATAAACTAGCAGAACTCTCATTATGCAAGATTATGAGTTTAATAACTATATCTGTAACTTATAGGTTTTAAAATTTATTTTCATAAGCTAAAGTTAAAGTTAATATAAAACACTTTATTTAAAAAACTTTTCAATCGTTTTTTAAAATATTATTTTCTAATATAATATTTAATACTATTTAGATTTGTTGATTAAAATAGAGCAATGTAAAATTTTTTATAGATAAATATGATATAATGAAAATTAATGCTAAAGTTAGTAAATAAAATCTGGTTTTAAATTTTGTTAATTGGTATTATAAAAATTAATCTAATAGAAATTTATTTAAAGTAATAAGAAACAAATATATATATAAATAAAGTAGTTTAAAAATTAAATCTAATTTTCTTCTTTTTTGTAGCTATTGCTATTTAAGGCTATAACTTTAAAAATATAACTTAACTTTCTTATGATTATTTCTAAGCTATTATATAAGCTTACTTATAAATTTAAATGCTTTTTATATATTAAAAAGCTGATAATATTTAGTATATTTTACTAAAAGTTGATTAAAAATTATTTACTTTATAAATTATAAATAGCTATACTTAATATCTATTTTATAATACTAATAATTAAAATCTATAAATTAATAAATAGCTATTTTTAAAAGTAGCTAATTTTAATTTTAAAAATTAAATAAAAATAGCAAGTTAATAAAATTAGCTAAAAGTAAATATATTTATACATATTTTATATATTAAAAAGTATATAATATTTAGTTTACTTTATTAAAAGTTATTATTTTTATAAATATTTATAATTATAAGCTATATATATCAAATATATATATATATTTAACTTATATACTTTATATAATCTTGCAATTAGTTTAAGTAAATAATAAAATTATAGTATTTTAAAGCTATATTTTAAAATAGCTAAAATATTATCTTAATTTATTTAGTTTACTAAGTAAGTCTAATCTAAATATACCTTTAATTTTTAATTTTTTTTAATTATATAGAGAAAAAATATACAACTTTATAATACTATATATTATAAAGTTTATAAAGTTATACTTTTATATTTTTTTAGCAAAGCTATAAATATTTTTAAATACTTATAAAATTAAATAAGTTTTAAGCTTTATAAAATACTAAAATAAAACTTTAATGCTAAAATATATTATTAAAATAGTTTAGAAAAAATAACTAGTATAATATTAAAATTTAAAAGTATTTTCTTTATAAAAAAATGCTTTTTAAGTATACTAACTATTTAAATAACATTATTTAAATTTTTATAATAAATATATATATATATATTAGTTTAATTAAAATTGTAAATATTTTTAGTTTTAAGCTAAAAATATTAACTATTTAGTAAATTATAATTTATACTAATTTAGTAGCTTTAAAGTTAACTTTTAAAACTATATTTTAAAAGTATAAAAATTTTTTAATATATATAAATTTATATTTAGTATATATATAAAATAATTTAATATTAATATTTTATATTATAGCTATAAAAAGATATAAATTTACTTAAATAGCTTTATTTTATATTTTTTAAAAGCCAATTTAAAAAGTATTAAGCTATACAAATTTAAACTTTAAAATTATATAATAAAATTATTTTTTATATTTCTATAATAATTAAAAGCTATATTAAAGCTTTATATACTAAGTATAGAAAATACTAGTATTAAGTTTTTTAATTGGTACTAAAAATATATTTTAATACTATATTTAGCTTAGCTTTTAATATATTTAAAAATACTAATAAAAAGAATAGCAAAATTATACTTTATCTTTTTTTATATATCAAAAGAAAAAATAATAATTAATAAAATTATTTTAAGTATATTTTTTTAGTTTAGTAGAAAAACTATATAAAACTAACTTAAAAAAACTTATAAATAATTATAAAAAGTATATTGCTTTTAGCTATAAATTATATACTTAAATATTAAAAAAGTATTTTAATATATATATATTTAATAATATATTATATATTTTTAAGTATATATTTTTTACTAATACTTTTAATAAAAAGTTAATAATAACTATTTTAAAATTTACTTTATATTATATTAATAATATATAGCTACTTAATAGCTTTTATATATTTATAATTTAATTTTTTTTAAAAAGTATATATTTTTATTACTTATTTTATTTTTACTACTTTAATTTTAAATTAATATATTATTTATAATAGTTATTAATTTTTAACTATTTTAATTATTATATATTAAATTAATATTTTTGCCAAATTAAAAATTAATTATATATTTAAAATTAACTTTTTTATATTAATATTATACTAATAAATAATTTATTTAAATTAAATAAAAAAATTAAAAAATAAAAAATAATTATATCTAACAGATTTAATAATTAATAGTTTATATAAATTAAGTAAAATTTTAAAATTTAATCTATTATATTATTTTATATTTTATAGCTAAAATTATATTTTTTATAAAAAATTATAAAAAGTTTTAAAAATTAAAAAAATATATAGACTAAAATTAAAAAAGTTATTAATAAAGTAAAATAAAATAAAATATAGTAAAATATAAAAACTTGAAAAAATAAGTTAAAAAATATATTAAAATTAATTATTAAATTAATTATTAGCCTTATAAATAAAAATAAAAATAATTAAAAAAATAAAAAAGTATTTTATAATTATTATTAATATTATTTAAATAGTATTTTACTGATATTATAAAATTAATTAATTTAAAAAGTTAAATAATATTAAAATAAAATTAGTAAATAAAAGTTATTAAATTAATACTATTATTTATAAATACTTTATTTTATAATTAATATAAAATTTAAAAAATATAAATTAAATCTAGTATATTTTAAAGTAAAACTATATAATTTTAGCTATTATATTAAGCTTAGTTATTTTTCTAACTTTATTTTATATTTATAATAACTATATTATAAAATTAAATTAAATTAATAACTTTTTATTAAAAGCTATTTTATTAAAAAAAATATTTAAATATAACTTTGCTATTTATTAAATTTTTATTAAAAATATTTAAATAATAATATTATTTAACATTAATATAATAATAAATTTTCATATTAAGTAAATTACTAATAATTTAAAATATTTTTAATATAGTATTTTAGTATAAGTTTACATATTTTTTAATAATTATTATAGTTTGCTTATTTTATTTTTAATTATTTTTAAGATTTTAAAGTAAAACTAAGCTAAAATTTTTATTTTTAGTATAACTATATAATATAGTTAAAATAAATAACTTTAATATAATAAAAAAATAAAAATAAAATATTTAACTTTAATTTAACTATATATTATAACTAAAATTTTTGCTTTTAACTTAGTTATATAATAAAACTAAAATACTTAATTTAATTTTAAAAATATTAAAAATATTATATTGTTAATATTTATAATTAAAGTAAATTAAAAAATAATTCACTATAAACTTAAAATAATTAAAATTTAGAAAATATTTAAATATTAATAGATATAATTAAAAATTAAAAATAATTTTAAAAAGTTTATTTAGTTTATAACTACTAGATTATAATAAGTTTATTTTTTAAAAAAGTAATTAGATTTATAATAAATAAAATTATATATAACTAACTTAAAAAATTAAATATTTTAAAATATAAATTAATTAATATATTTCTATTATATTTTAAGAAATTTATTAAAACTAAGTAATAAATAATAAGTAAATTTATTATTAATAGCATTTATACTTTATTAAATACTTATTTTATATAAAATATAGTAGCAGTTTTATATTTGTATAAATGCAAAACTGCTACTGTAGTTTATATAGCTACTTATTTAAAAAATATATTTTATCTTACTTTTACATTATATGCCTTAATTTATTTTATTCCTTTATTATTATTCTACCTTTTTTTAATAAATTTATTTTTTTACTTCAATATTTTTAAAGGTAAGTAGTAATAATATTTGAATTATTTTTGTTAATTATTAGTTACTCTTATAAAAACTTTAGCTAATATATTAAGTTATAAATATTTTATTTTAGACTGACCTTTATTTGCCAATAAATAAATACTCTAGTGTGAATATCTTGATAAAGTTAATTTAACTTTGAAAAATGTAGTTTTTAGTATTTTAAAAGTAAAACAATCCAATGGTAAAATATATGCTTCAAGTGTTAAATAGGAACTCCAGAAGATTCTGGAGGAAATTATACTTACTATAGTAGTTTCTAACGAAATAATTAATAGTTTTCCAATATTAAGCTTGGTGCTGCTTAATTTACAGTATATATCATTCTTTTTAGATTATCTTAATTTTTAATAAAACAACAGCTCAGCTGAGAAAAAATTCTATCATTTTCATTGCTACTTAAGAACATATATTAGAATTAAAAATTAACAGAATAGAAAAAAGTATATATATACTCAATTTATATATACTTTTCATGCATATTAGTTCTAACACTTTTTTTAAAATATATTCAAAACTAGTCTAGCCTATAGATATAGAAAATATATAATAAATTCTATTAAAAACATAACTGTGAAAGTTGTACCATCTCAATTTAATCATATAATAAAAAGATCGTTGTATTAGACCAATAAGGATTTGATGTAATCTTTCACCTTTAAAGTAGTGAATTCAGGTCCAGCTAGTTTAGGGTTAAACGAACTCTCTTCAATATACACATCGCCTGTGTTGATGACTAGCAAAATCATAGT
>JAWQFY010000304.1:0-37482 GCA_037055185.1 Capillidium rhysosporum | reverse complement strand
TATAAACTTAACTAAATATATTATAAGTAAGTTATATTTTAATTTTTATACTTTTTCATCATGTATTTCCTTTTTTATTATATTTTTAAAATTGAAATCAGCTACTTTCAAAAGTAGCTGATTGCCTATTTAAATTATATTATTTATTTTTAAATTTAAAAAGTAATTAACTAAATTTAAATAAAACTAAGCTATTTTTAAAAATAAAATTTAAAGTTAATTATAAAATATTTATTTAATAGTTTTATATAAAAATAAATATTTAAGCTAGTAGCTTTTATATTATATTATTTATTTTACTTTTATATATATTTTTAGCTATTTAAATATTACTAATTTTTAAAAGTTATATTTAATTTTATTATTATTATTATATTAGTACTAATTTTATTTATAATTTACTATTAATTTATAAAAATTATAATAAAATATTAAGCTTTCTAAATTTTTATATAATTTATTTTAGCTACTACTTTATACTTTTTTACTATATTTTAACTAATAGTAAAACTAGTATTTTTAAATTGCTTTTAATAAATATAGCTATTTATTTATAAATTTTTAAAAAGTTAATTTATTTAATTAGTAAATACTTTAAGCAAACTTTTTATAAAGCTTTTATTTTAAATGTAAATTATTTAACTATATAGTATAAATTTACTAAATATTAATAGCTTAATAATTATACTATAATAGGTATATTTAAAAAATCTAAAAAATTTTAATATTAAAAAGTTAAAATATATAGCACTTTAATTTTTTAATTTAGCTTTTAGTAAATTAAAGTTTAAATATTTGTAATAAAATTAAAATCAAATAAATAATATAGTTACTTAAAAATATATTATAATAAAAATAGCTTTATAAAATAATGACTTATTATATTTTTATTTTTTATTTTTTTAATAAAAAAGCTATATATTTAATATTTTAATATAGCTATTATTAGTAATTAAATTATTTATTTATATTAAACTTAACTTATAAAATATATATAATATACTATTTTTATTAACTTAAAATCATTAAAAATATTTATAATTATTATAAATATAAAGATTATAATTTAATATTTTTAAAATTAATATATTAATTTATTATTATAAAGCTTAAATTTAATTAAATAATATTTTTTAGTTTATATAATATTTAATAACTAATTAGAAGTTTTTAATAGTATTTTTTAAAATATTATTAATATTAATAATTATTTTAAATATAATTACCTATTTAACTATTTTTATAGCTTTTTAGCCTTAAATAAGTTAATAATAATTTTTATATATATTATTTATCTACTTTTAAATCTAGTTTTTTAACTAAGCTTATTTATTAGCTTTAATATTTAATATACTATTTTTATATAGCTTTGTTAATTTATTAATAATTTTTAGTTTAAATCTTAATATTTATTTTCTTAATTTTATATTAAATACTTTTCTAATGTTATAATTATAAGATTTAATAAATTTTAAGCTTATATCTAAAAATTTTAATATACTAGTATTATATATATAATATATAAAACTTAATACAAATTTTAATATTTAATGCAGTATAAAAAATAAAAATTTAATATTATATAAATTTAAATATTACTCTTAAATAATTATTATACTTTTTTTATATAATACTATATATTATACTTTTAACTATAAAACAAATCTTTTAAGTTAAATATTTATTTAAATAATTTTACTAATATTTTATAATACTTAAATAAAACTTTACTATTTTACTTAATTTAAATATTATATAACTTTAATTATATATATATTTTAGCTTTATTATATAAAAATAAAAGTATAATATTTAATTTTTAGTATAATACTAGTAGTAAGCTTTATATTATACAGTATAAAGTACTATAATAAAGTAATTACTATAAATATTTATATAAAAAATTTAAAAGATAATATTAAAATAAGTTTAATAATATTATTAATTATTAAATTAAAAAATAATAAAAACTTAATAAGTAATATAAATTAATAAAATTAGTAGTAACTTAGTAGCAAAATTAATATAATTTTATAAGTAAAAATAGCTTTAAATTCTGCAAATTAAATAAAAATAATATTATAAAATTATAAAATTATAGCTATTATAATTTTTAATATAATTAGTAAATAAAGTTTTTTATTAATTATAGTTATAATTATATTAAACTTATTTAAAAAAAATAAACTAATTAAGTTTTTAAGTAGAAATAATAAAATAAACTTAGAAAAATAAAGACAAAAGTAATAAAAAATAGGTATAAAATTAATAACTTGTTAAATATATTATTTTACTATTTAGAAAGTAAACTTTTTATATTAATATTTGCTTTTTTTTAATTATACCTACTATAAAATAGCAAATATACTTTTATTTACACCTTTTTCTTTTTAGAAAATTAAAAAAGTTTTAGTAATATATATTATATAATTAGAAATTTTAAGCTAAATTTTATTTATAATACTTTATATTTAAAATGCAGTAGTTTATATATACTTTATACAAAGTATTTTAACTACTATAAAATATTAATCTAAATTTAGTATTTACTCTTATTTTAATAAAATTTACTTTTTATATTTTAATATATATTTAAAATTTTAAGCAAGAATATTAGATAAATAAAGTGCTATAATTTAATAATAAATTAAACTTACTCTTCTATTACTATAAAACTTACTATCTATATTTAATAATTATTATCTTATATTTTTAATAGAAATATTATTTATTAAATTGGGTTTATATTATTATTATTTACTTGTACTTTATTAGCCTTCCCTATACAGTTAAAATTTATCCTTAAATATATACTTTTTGTTGTTACAACTATATATTAGATTAACTTTCTACATAATATTTTAGGTATATCTAAACTGACAACTCTTGTAGCTGTTGTAGTAAATATTTTAAATAATAGTTTTATTATTTATAGATATTTACTACTAATAACAGAAGTTAAATATATTTTTAAATTAGTAATATATATTAAAAATAGGATTATTTACCTATTTAAATGTAATTTTATCTAAAAATTGAGCCTATATTTAATTATAATAACCAGTACAAGCACGTTTTTTAAGCAAATTAATTTAATCTGTTAGCTATATAAGTTTATCTTCTATAAATGGGTACTATATTAAAATATGTGTATACTGTAGTTAGGAATGATAAGCAACTATAACAGGAATATATTTAACTGAGCAGATATGCCATTGAGTGTATTTAACTATCTAATTACTACCTTCTGTAATAAGAAGATATATTAACTTGAAACTAGCATAACTGTAATATGAACAACATATACTTAAATAATATGAACATGTACCTATAAAATATACGATTGGTTTATAGATATTTATTAAGTTTAGTAATTAGTGTAGATATATAAGTTAATGTTAATCATTTAGTGAAATTTAGTTCAATAAATTATGGTACTTTAAATTTATTATTTTATAAGTTTTGCTATATTTGAAAGACTAAAATCACATAGTAAATTATTTACTGCTAAAAGCACACAACTCTATAAATAGGAACTTGGAAAGTATTTTTTAAATCGAAAGGTCTAGTAGTTGGTGTATGGAGGGCAACTTAAAGCTACCTTCAGTATTTTGTCGCGTATTGTTTCGATATACTTCAGGGTACGTATTTGGGTAAGTGGGGTTGTAAAGATGTACCGATTTATTGGGAGACAAATTTTTAGACGGGTTTATTAACTGGTTGGTTTGAAAGGTACCATCCAAGTTTAAACTTTCGGAACTCTTGGAAAGGTAACAGTTGTTAATTAGCTGCGTAGGTTTGTCAAAGTATTTAATTAGTTGTGGAGCTGGTAGAAGTTCCCTACACTTTTTCGATTTACTTCGGAAACAGCTGAAATAACGGTAGTCGATCACTTTCGATTCCAGTTGAGAATATAACTCTTTGTTAAATATATGTTTCGGTTTCAAACGGAAGCTTTCGTTACGGTAATAGTGGATCACTTTGTACTGGTTACCGTCGGCACACACCACCGTTATCGCTTTCTTATTCAAGGTAGGTTCATCTACCGTACTTCCGTTATCACTAAGTATAAAATTTAACCCCATCTGGTTTACACTCTTTTGGTTCCTTTGATATTGGTACATAAAGAATCCGTTTACTAACCTTGACGAAGTCCACTTAAGGCCATCGGTCCACCGCTTCATACCGTTACTGTTGGCTTTAAGTATAATTGTGACGTTGTTTTTGAACAGGTTTAATCGATGGCTCCGTTCGTTAGTCATTTTTAATAAACCTTTTCTAGCTGCTTCAACTACTATGAAAGCGTCGTATACATCTTCAATACTACCATAATATTCAGACATCGTTAATTTTAATTATTTTACGAATTTAGTGAGTTTAAATGGAATGTTATTTGGTGTAAGGTCGGTTCGTCCGTTTTATACTAATTATAATTCCTAAAATGGAAAATGATCTCATAAAAAGTAATTTTCTTTTTAGGGATGGTTGCAGCTCGGTTAGAAGAAATAAAAACTTGAACTAGCTTCAACTTATCGACATGCAGATTAACTTATTAATTATTAAACTTATCTAAAACTATCGATGTACTCTTTTCTAACTACGATATGATAAGATTACTTTAAAATTTTAATAAATCGATATAACTGCTTCAAATAATTGGAGATTAGTACAACTTAAGTATAGAAAAAGTCTCCGATATAAAGGCATCAGCATCACTTCTATACGAAATTTACAACAGTTTTTTTTAAAATGAATAACTATACAATTTAATCCTTTTTTATAGCGTTTAAAATTTGTTTTCAGTATAACGTTCCTAATATAAAACAAAATTCAGTTTTTAAACAAATATTTAATCAATATTTAATTAATGTTTCACTAATAGCTATACTACCCTACTTATTAAATATTAAATTTACGTGTAAGGAAAAGTTATAAACGTCAATATGATTTATTAAAAGTTTATTACTAAAAATAGAAACGTATCTCAAATATTACATAAATTAATTCATGTTTTTTTTTTAAAAAAAAAGACTGTAATTATAATTAAATTTAATCAATATTTTAAAATATATTTCGTTATACTACAGTGTAGATATGTATACGTTTAAGTTTATAGTTCTTTACAAATTAATAAAATAAAAAATATACCATTTACCGTTTTATCGTAATCGGTAAACAGCGCTCTATTAAACAAATTGTAAAAAGTAAGCTAACTATTAATAAATTGATAAAACATTGTTCAATAAAATTGATTTGATTTTATAAATAAAATTTAAAAGCATATGACTTATCACTGTACAATTAAATTATTTAAAGGCGTTTGTAGTAACTATTAAATTTAAAATAGTTATTTAAAACACAGATTTTAAATGGCAAATGAAACTTAATTCTATTTAGATAGATTACAATTTAAAAGTATTAATAGTATGATGTTACTCTGTTTCTATTTAAAATGAAAAATATTCAATAAATTAATCAACATTAGTAAATAATACTACACTACTTAAAAATACAAGTTATATCTAAATATAGTTAAAATATAAATATAATAGAATGTTAAATTTTTATATCAATTTTAAATTTTTGTTGGGTACCTTTACACTTTTATCCAACTTTTTCGCTTTAATTTAACGTTCATTTTCTTAAAAAGGTAAACATTAGTTTAATCGAAATTTTTTAAAATTTATTCGATTTTAGTTGTAATTTTAATATTTTTATTAAACTATAAGTTTAATAAAATTTTTTAATTTAAAAATAAATTTATTTTATTAATAAAATATTTATAACTTCCTTAAAATTATTTATTAAATTTTTTTAAACTTGTAATAAATATAATTTTATCTATTAAATAATGATAGTATATTGTAACTTAATTTTATAGGTGTATCAATTTAATAAGCTTGTAATTATTGTAAATAAATAAATAGTTCTTCTTAAACTATTCTAAGGGTGCTAAAAGGGTTGATAAAAATAAAAGTTATAAGTTAACAACGTTACACTTTAACTAATGAACTAGTCGGAATTGGGTAAACTATATAAATTATATAAAATTGGTAACAGCTGTTTGGGTCGTAATAATTTAAAGTATAACGTATTCAAGGGGACAACTTTAAAAAGTTGCTATACGTTGTAGTATAATTAAAGTTATAGCAACGTACATAATTTTAAATAAATTTAGTAGTGATGGATCAAAATTGAAAGTTTCAGTTAATGTAAAAGGATTAAGCTGCAACAATTTTTACGAACTACATCACCTTAGACTTAACTAGCTAGAAATGGAATTTACCATCGTAACCATATATAAAAACTGCAGCGGGTATACCCATTCTTATCCAAAATTTTATATATATATTTATTTAAACTAGTATAAAGTACAATACTTTAAAGTATACCCACCTTGTCTACAAACTGGAGTAGTTGGTTTACCTGTTTCGAATTGAGCTTATAAGGGTTGTTATTCAACTACCCTTTTTAGCAAAAACGGTAGCGCAAAATCCCACCAACCAATTTCAATAGTAATGTAGTTTGGATGGATAACAAATTTTTAGTTGAAAAATTGGTATCAAAATTGGTATCAAAATTGGATAAATTTAGAAAAACTTACGATTTAAATTGTTCGAATAACATGTTAGTAAAAATTAAGTTGTTAGTATGTGCTTTGCCCCTAATCTAAATGTTAGCGAACCCTTCACCACTTTCGACATCGATCTCATCCCTTCGTTTAATTTTATTTCCACATCCCGATTTTATTGAAAATCACTTTTTTAAAACTTTTAGTTCTACCCAACTGTTTTACATTATAAAAATTGAATAATAAATCTTTTAATAAAAATTATTAATTTTACAAAAAAAGTCGATGTATATCGAATTTATTTTAAATGGTAATTTACTTTTGTGCTACAATTTTTATAAGTAGCTTAATTCAAATTCAATTTTAAATTTAGATTCTATTTTATAAATAATTTTAAAAACTAAATTTAAAAATATTTATTTTTTCATTTATCTAACCAATCTTATAGTACTTCTATTTTATTAATATTTAAATTTTTTAATTAATATAAAAGTATATAAATATTTTAAATAATTTAAGTATTTTTTTTATAAATTAAAAGATTTTAAGCTTGAAAAGATAAAATAACAAATTTAAAGAATCCTTTAAATCTAATCTAATGTTAGTTAAATAAAATTATAAAAAAGTTAGAAATTAGAGAAGCAATAAAGAAAGCTATATTAAATGTTTACTTGAAAAATATATATTATATAAATTAGTTTTTTTTAGTTTATAGCTATTTAATTAAACTACTTATATAGAAACAAATTTTATTAGCAAGATAAAATTAATTACTTCTATAAGTATAATATATTTTTTTAACTTTGAATATAATATACTAAGTAAAAAGTCTATTGAATAATTAGTTTTTAAAAAGCTAGAGAAAAGAACTACTAGTATTTGACTGAATTTTATAACATTAGGACTGAAAATTATATAAAAGGAAAAAAATTTAATAAATATAAGCTTTTTAAATAAGCTCTAAACTTTCCAGGCTTTTAGAAAAATAGAGTAAACTATTTACTTATAATACTTAACATTAGTAGAAATACTACTAAGAGAGTAGTAAAATAAGCTTTTATATATACTTTATAAATAATTTTAATTAATACATATATAATAAAATAAATAATGTATTTAAAATATTTAATTAATAAAAATAATATACTAATAAATAATAAAAAGTATTAAATAACTACTTTTAATAAAACAAAGCTGTTATTTTTTTACTATATAAACTTATAATTTTTAGAATAGTAAGTACTAAATAATTATATATATATACTAAAGTTTAAATACTAAAAATATAATATATATATATTTGCTAATTTTATTGTATATTAATTTTTATTATTATAAAGTTAAAAATGTTTATTGCAAATTAAATACTCTATTTTTTTAACTATAAAAAAGAGAATAATTTTATTATAATATAATAAATTAAATACTTTATACTATTTCTTTAAAAATAATTATAAATATATACTAATAAGTATTAATTAATATAATTTTAAACTTTCAGTATATTTTAATAAAACATTAAGATTTAATATTTAAAAAAATAAGTAATAATAAAAGAATTACTTTAAAAAAACTAATTAGAAAATTTTATTTATTTATTTTTTAAAATAATTATAAATAGTAAAGTTATTAATACTATAAATTTAAAAACTTTTTTATAGCTTACTAACTAAAACTAAATTTAGTTTTTTAATGTTTATAAAGTTTAAACTATTGGTTTTTTTTAGAAAATAGGATTTAAAAATAGAAAATTTTTATTTAAACATTATTTTAAAGATATTTTATAAAAGCTTTATATATTATAAAAATATTAAAAGTAAAAGGTCTAATAAAATAATTAATTAAAACATTATTCTTTAAAAAATTAAAAGAAAAAATTTATTAATATATTTTAAATCTATTATTTTTAATATTTATTAAATTTTTTATTAATATAAAAAAAGCTTTTTAATATGTAAATTTAAAATAAAAAAGTATATAAAAAATAATAATAGTAAAAAAAATAAAAAAATAAAACTTTTTACTAAGTTTAAATTTGTAACTAACTATTTTTAATATTTTTACTAATTTATTAATTTATTAACTTTTTTATTTAATTAAACATTTATATAAAATCAAAGTTTAAATTAATATATTAGCTATTAGATATATACATATAAATAGTAATTAAAATTTAAAAAAAATATAATAAGTTTAAATAAAGTAAAATTTAAATTCTTAAATAAATATTTAAATTTAATAGTTAAGCTAAATTTTTATTAGTATAGTATTTTATAATTAAAATATTATAAATAAAATTAAAAGTATAATATTTTCTTAAAAAATAAAAAGTTATAAACTTTAATATTACTTTTAATTAGTAAATTAAATATCAAAGTTAAAAGTTATAAAAAGTTAAAAATATATTAAAAAGTTTTTAAACTTTAAAAAAAGTAATTACTATAAGTAAAAATCTTAAAATTATTTACTTTTATAAATTAATAGCTACTTAGCATTTTATAAATTTATAAAAAGGGCTAAAATTAATACTATTATAATTAAAATATTTTAATACTTAGTTTAGAAAAAATTTAAATGGCTAAAAATATAATGAAAAAGCTTATTATTTTAATTATTTTAAAAGAGAAAAAAAGTAAAAAATAACTCTAAAAAAATAAAGTTAGCTAAATAGATAGTTATATTTATAAAAGATAGTAGTAAAAAAAACAATGCCTTTTATTTAAACTTTTAATTAAACTTAAACAAAAACAAAGTTGTTAAAAATAAATTTACTAAAAAACTAATTTTTAAATATAAAAGTACTTTTTTAATAATTTAAAAAAATATACTATTTATTTGAATAATAAAAATAGCTATTTAAATTTGTTTTAAAAAATTAGTATATTTAGATATTAAATAAAAAAGCTAGCTAATATTAACTTTATACTATATAAAAATAAAAAAACAGTTAAATTAATTGCTTATAATTTAGCTTTATTTATTTTAATACTACTAGTTATATAATAAGTAAATTAAATAAATTTATTATTAATATATTTTTAGCATTTATTATTTTTAAGTAAATGTTATTAATAAATATAAAAATATAAAAATTAATCTTATTTTAAGTTTTAAGATTTTAATTAAATAGTTTAACTAAAAATTTATAAAATTAAATAATAATAATAATAAAAATCTTTTTAGTAAACTTTAAATTAAATAGAAAATGCTTAAATTAAATTAAAGCTTATAAGTAAATAAGCTAATATAAATATAATATTTAAGTAAATAAATAAATAAAAGTATAAAAATAAATAACAGTTATTAAGAATTACTATTAAATATATTTAGTTAATTTTATTATAAGCTTTTTTTAATTATGAAAAAAGCTTATATTTTATTAAACCTAATTTTAAGCTTTAATTATTTTAAAAACTACTAAAATATTATTAAAAATTAACTAAATTTTTATAAATTAAAGTATATAAAAAAAGCTAATGAATAAATTATTAGTCTTACTAATAAAAAAATATAAAAAAATATAATAAAAAGTATAAAAATAAAAATAATAAAAAATAATAATAAATAGCTTTATTAAAATAAAAAAATAAATTTTTTAATTATTTTAAATAAAATAATTATTTAAAGTTTTTTTATAACTAAGTTTTTAATATTTATTAATATATATTACTTATTTTCATATATTAAATAATAAATTTAAAGATATTAACTTATTATTATCTTAGTATTTAACTTTATATAATATATAATATTATAAAAAAATAGTTAAATATTTATATATATTTTTAAAAAAAAACTTATCTTATATTTAAATTAAATTAAGTTAATATTTTAGCTAATTTATAATTTAAGATAGTATATTAAAATATAGTTTAATTATACTATTTTTTAAACTAATTTTAATTTTTTTAGCTATTATATTTATATAAATATACTTTATTATAATATAATACTAAGATATATATCTAATGTTTATAGTTATTAGCTTAATTTTTTACTATTATATATATAATTAACTTTTTTAACTAATTTTTAGCAAATTATACTAAATTTTATCTACTTTTTAATATAAAAAGTATATATATATATATTTTTAATGAATTTTATTAGCTTAATTTTTATTTACTTACTTTTTAAAATTAAAATTTGCTACTTTTAAAAGTAGTTTATTATCTATTTATTATATTATAAAGTATTAATAAATTTTATTTATATAGTATTTTAAAAATATTAAAAAAAGTAGTATATATTAGTAATATAGCTTTTAGACTAAATTTATTTTAATTATATAAATAAAAATAACTAAATTTATAAAAAAGTAATAAAAATAAATGCAAATTTAATAAATAATAATTTTAATATAGTAAATTAAAAATAGTTTTTTTATATTAAATTAATTTAAATTATAATATATAGTTATAAGCTATAAATATTTAACTATATAATTACTTATAACTTAATTTATTTTAGTAAAATTAAAGCTGAATTTTAGTATTTAAAACTTATATTTAATAAATATAAAAAATAACTTTAATATTAATATTTTATACTAATATTATAAAAATATAAATTTATTTAAAAAGTTTAGTAATTAAAATATTTAGCTATTTCAATATATAATTATATTATATATATATAGTTTATATTATATTATTTTAATTTTAAAAATTAAATATAAATTTATATATTAAGTATATAAGTTAAAATATTAAGTTTTTTAGCTAGTATATAAATAAAGTCTTTATATTACTTATAGTTTAAACTTTATTTTATTTAAAGCTAAAATGAAAATAAAAATAAATTATTAGCATTATAATTAAAAGTATTATGATAAGCTATATAAATACTTATTTTTAAAAAAAAAAAACTTTTATAAAAAAATTAAGTAAATAAAAATAAGTATATATATTTTTAAAAGTAAAATATATTAAATTTATTTAGTTAAAACAAAGCTAACTATTAATTAAAAAGTATAGATTTTTATAAGTATATATAAATATATATTAAATTATTTTTATTTATAATTAATTATTAGTATTTTAATAGCTATTATTTACTTTATTAATTAAGTTATTTATTTAAGTTAAAATTAATAAATTAATAAATAAAATAATTATTTTATTTTATTTTCAATATTAATAAATTTAGTTAAAATTACTAATTTAAAATAAAAAGTAATTTTAATTTAAGTTTATTATATAAAACTTATTTATTAAGTTTATATAAAATTAACTAGTAATTTTAACTTTTTTTAGCTTATTTATTAAGTTTTTAAATTGTTATTTTAATTTTTAGTATTTTATTATATTTTAAATATATCTATATTTGCTATAATAATGTTATAAAAATAATTTTTAAACCTTTTTTTAAATAAAACTTAATTTAACTAAATAGTAAAATTATTTAATTTAGTTTAATTTAAAATTAAATAATATATTTTTAATATTTAATAAATTTTTTAAATTTGTTAATATATTTAATAATTTTAAATTTATATTTAAATTTAGATTTATTTAAAATATATATATATAATTAATTATTAAAATATATATTTAAAATTATACTTTATTAAATAGCTATAATTAGTTATTATTATTTTAAAATAAGTTAATATAGTTAAAAATTAATTAAAATAATATTAGTAAATTAATAAATTCAAAATTAAAATTTTAATTATAAAAATTAAATATAATTTATACTAATAATTTAATTTTAATATACTTACAACTTAGTTAATATTGTATTAAATACTAATAAAAAAATATATAAATATAATAAAAAAAGTTATATTTACTAGCCTTTATTAAAAAAAAATTATTATTTGCTAATATAATAATTATTTTACATATTTTAAACTATAAAAATAGCTATTTAACTAATAGCTTAATATAATATAAAAGTTTAAATAATGCCAAAAAAATGTATTTATATAAATAAAGCTATAATAAATAATTTAAATAGTTATTAAAAAAACTAAGCTTACTATTATAATAAAATAAATAAAATTTTATTTTTAATTATTAAAATATTTTTAGAAAAAAATTATATATTTTAAGTTATAGTTTATATTTTAGTTAATATTAGGTATATATTTTTAAATTTTGATTTTTAAAAAGTAAATAAGTATTACTTTTTTTTATCTAAGTTAATACTATTTATACTTAATTATATAATTGTAATGCTTAGAAAAATACTTATTAATACTATAATTTATATATTTATAAATATTTTCTAATATAATATATATATATATTTATTATTATTTATATTAATATTAAATATATTTAACTATATATCATTATATAAATTAAACATTATTATTAAGCTAAATAAGTATATTAAATTATTGCTACTTAAGCTAAATATATTTAATTTAAGTTATAGTATTTTAGTTAAATTATTATTTTTTTATTATTTTTTCTAATCTAATGCAATTTAATTATTATAAATTAATCTTAAATAATTAACTTTTTAATAGTTTTATTATATTTACCTTAAATATTTTTTAAGTAGAAATTTAATATAAATAGTTAAAATAAGATTATTTAACTCAATTATCAGTTATACTAAAGCCAATATAATATTACATTTAATAATTTAAAAAATGTATATTTAAAATATAAATCTATTTTAAGATTTTTAATAAATAAATGTTAAACTAAAAATTTTAAATAATAAAAATTTTGTTTAAAATATTAGTATAGAATATTTAATTTTTTCTAATAAAAACTAATTTATTTAAGTATTATATTTAAAAGTGTTATTAAAATTTTATTTAACAGCAACAATTGTAGCTATACCTTTTGTCAGTATTATGCAGCTGGAATTTAAAATCAGAACAGATGATTGGTTAGACTGATATTATATTTTAGAAATAAAAGATATATGCTTTTATAATTTTAAAAAATTGATAATTTGTTGTACCATAATCATTACAAAAAAACAATCTTTTAATATATAGTTAGCAAAACGAAAAGCTAAAACGAAAATTTTAAGTTCAATGTATTAAGTATTTCTAGCTTCGGTTTTTATTTTTATTAAGGATATACAAAAAGCTCTTACTAGATCAAAACCGACTCAAGCTGGTAGCACATCTAATTTATTGGAGTTTGGGCAAGAAAGGGTTAAAATTAAGAACAGTCACAGTTACATGCATATTTTCAATTAAAAATATTACTTGTGACGAGTTAATAAGGTTGATAAATTTTAAATTCCAGAATATAATAGTTAATAAACTTACAAGATGATGTATATATATACGAATAGATTTCCTTATTTGTTAAACTGTAGGAACTCGGAGCTTAATAAGTTGACGTTAACGTAAATTAAATATAATATCTAAGGCTCATTTATATACATATGTTCTTATTATAAGTACTTTTTCGATTAACTTTAATGTTAATACGTAATGCAGACAGATAGGACTCTAATTCATTAAATTCCACTGCTTTAACTTTATACTAGAGAGTTTAACTGTAGGAAGCCATATAAAAGCTGTTTGCATTCCTTTTAAACGGTTGACTGTTACTACATTATATAAAAATACATTACACCACTTTTTTACTTTAAAACGTCAACTTAACAGTAGGAAATCGTTCTAATTTTGATTTCCTTTACCAGTCGACCGTTTTACGATTTAGAAGAAATAAACCTTTGACGAGGAAGGTTTGGCTTGATACTCGTTAAGGTAAAACTACGAGAAATGATGTAATCGGAACAAAATAAATGATTTTGTAGGGTATAAATAGTGGCAAGTTTGGACCAAGCGAACTTTAAAACGGAGAAGGAAGGAGAATACCTTGTTTAGAAAAGAACAGTTTTAAAAATGTCATTTTTACATTGGTCCACCAACTGGGTATCAGCGTTTTGGCATAAGGAAGGAGATACCAACTTGGAATCAACCACAATTTCAAGGTCTGTTGAAAAATTGGTAGACCGACCCACATCAATCTTTGAAACTACTAACGGAGTAATCGAAGGCCTAAACTTTGAGATAAACGATCTACCTACAAATGCACCACCATACGAATTTAAAGACCATCCGTTAAAACCCACCAACTTAAATCCTAATATAACGCGACCTTTACAAACGAACCGATGGTGGCAAAACCTAACTTTAAACAACGGTACCGGTATGATCCCCCTATACCCTTACATAATCCAATGTAAGGACAACAGCAACCTAATTATCAGCTATCCCGAGAAGGTAGCTACCTCCGATTACGTAATAAGCCCGTTCGTAGCCAACTGGACTATGAACTTCAACTCGAACGGTGAACGTAAGTTAAGTAATGTTGATGACCTCAGCGTAAGTATGAATTTCGGTACCAATGTTAAAGCCTACTTCATCCGTGGATGCCCCTACTTTACGATGGAGTTCAATAGTATAAACTTAAGATTGGATACCATACACGCTATACTTTCGGTCGTAACTATTGGCAAACGTACTACCGTAAACTTCAATAATGGTCAGACTTGGGCCATCTATTTAACTTCTAACATGGCTTGGTCCAACACTTTAAACAGTTTGACTTTGCAAGGTGCGTATACTGGTGTATTTAGACTTGCTTTAGTACCTCAACCAATCGATCAAAATCTACAAGTTTTAGATCAGTTTTCTACTACGTATCCTATCGGTGGTGACGTCCTTTACGAATTCCCATCGGATAGACAGGCTTACCTACATTTTAATTTTAAGAAGAAGGGTGGTAATCTACCTTTACTTATGTTAGCTTTACCACACCATACCGAATGCTTAATTAATTTGTCTAAAGTTAATCTAATTGGATACCAAACTTTGAAAGGTCCAATGACTGCAACAGCTACCGACCAATGGACTATGTTGGAGAACCTACTAACTATCCAGTGGTTTTCACCTAACAAAGTCAAAGATGATTTCGTAGATCGGATTAAGCAGAATATACCGAAAGATGTTGAACTAACTACTACAGCTAAAGATCCCTACTTCGTAGGGAAACATGTGGCTAAACTAGCACGTCTTGCACTCATTGCTGAATCTGTCAACATGCATTCATCAATACCTACTATACTGACTAAAATCAAAGTTATACTGGAACCTTGGTTCAATGGACAGAACCAGAACAAACTGGTATACGATCAGACTTGGGGCGGTTTAGTAACTATAGAAGGTATAAATGATTCGGGAGCAGATTTCGGTATGGGTTATTACAACGATCACCACTTCCATTTCGGTTACTTTATTTATGCAACAGCCGTCCTAATCAAATACGATCCTAGCTGGATCAACAACAACAATTTTAAAGATAAAGTTTTAGCTATAATACGCGATTTTATGAACCCTAACAGCAACGATCAATATTTTCCAAAGTTCAGAGTTAAAGATTTCTATGATGGGCACTCGTGGGCTTCAGGTTTATTTGAGTTTGGTGACGGTAAGAATCAGGAATCTACATCGGAATCGGTTAATGGATACTACGCAGTTTATCTGTTGGCTTTAGCTCTCAACGACCAACCTTTAATCAACCTAAGTAATTTATTACTTACTACCGAACTTAGATCTTCAAGAAAATATTGGCACATATTGGATTCTTCGATTTATCCTACGACCTTCGCTAACAACAAAACGGTAGGTGTACTTTGGAATACTAAAGTGGATTACGCCACTTGGTTCGGTAAGAACGTAGAATTCATACATGTTATACAGATGCTACCTTTCACTCCTATCTCACACGCTCTATTGGATAAACAGTGGGTTCAACAACTTTATCCCATCCTTGCTACTGGGATTACTAGACCTAATCCTCCCATAGATCAGGGATGGAAATCTTTTGTATTTATGGCTAAAGCTGTATTCGACTCACAAAGTGCTATTGACGAATTTGAAGCTTCACAAAAAGGTATGGATGATGGAAATACTTTGTCCAATACTTACTATTGGTTTGCAACTCAACCTTGAACTTAAGAGCTTGTATTTTTAGTAAATTTAGAATTTTTCCTAGTTTTTTAAGGAATATTTTTAGTATTATGTTTTTGGAAAGAAGCTTTAAATTTTTATACATGTGGATTTAATATGTTATAAATAAGTTTTTAAGTCTTTGATAAATCTATAAATATTAAATTAATAATACTTTTTAGAATACTTTACTTAGATTTTTTAGTATAATTTTAGTTATTTTGAAATATTTTAAAAATAAATTTATAAATATCACATTTTATTAATAAGCTAAGCTTTTACATTTTTAGCAATTTAATATTTTTAAATATATATTGATTAACTAGTTTTACTATATACTGCTTTATATAATATACATATATAAATTATTTTTAAACATTAGCTTTTAAGGCTTTAGAAACTCATATATATAATATTATTTTAATATTTAATTTTTTTTTAAACTATTGATTTATATATTTTAACAATATTATTATTTTATATTATATTTAAAAGTTGTTTAATTTTTAATTTTTAATTTTTTTATTTCAAGTATTAGCAATTTTATTACAAATTATTATTTTTATAAAAATAAATAAATAAGTGACCTTTTTTAAAAATTAATAAAATATTTTATTTAGTTTAATAATTTTTTAAGGATATTTGTATTTATAGTAGTTTTTTTCTAGTGTTTTTACTATTTTTAATTAAAATTTTATTTTTTGTTTTATTTTTTATAATTTCTTTTTAAAGTATATTTTATAAGCTTTACTTAATTTTTAGCTAGTTTTTTTTTTAGTTTTTTTTTATACAAAATAAATAAATAAAATTTTCTTTTATTTTTAAAAAAGCAAAAAAAATAGCTTTTTAATTTTTATTAATTTTTTTCTTATTAAAATAATTTAATATTTACTACTTAATTATTTTAAATATTATTAGTTTATTTTTATTTATAAAATTAAATATAACTATTTTTGATATTTTTTTATTTTACTTTTTTTAATTATTTACTATTATATTTTTTTTCACTTTTAAAATTTTATTCTACTTTTTTTAATTAAAATTATCTTTTTTAAATTTTAACTAATATTATATATATATATATTTTTTAGTATAAAAACTAGTATTATAGTATTTATATTTTTAAATTTTAAATATTAGTATTATTTATTTTTGCTATAACTTTAAAAAAAGTAATATATACTTTTATACTTCTTTTATTAAAATATATAATTAACTACTTTTAAAAATTTTATAATAAATTAATAATTTTAATTATAAATATTATGACTAAATTTAAAATAATTATATTTAAGTAAATTTTTATAAATATTAATATTAAAGTAATTTTTAATTTATATTAAGTATAAACTATTAGTTATATTTTAATATTTTTATATAAATAAAGCTTTATTTAAATTATTAATTTGAAAGTATATACTTACAAAGTTTAATAATTATTATATTATATAAATATAATATAAAAAAGCTTTTTTATTTTTATATTTTTATTTATTAATATAAAATTAAATATATTTTTATATTTAATTTTTATTTAGTTATAATAATAAAAATAAAAGTAAATTATTAAATATTATATAAAGTTAGTAAATATATAATAATGTTATATTGTAAGTTTATTATTAATATATTATATAACTTTAATATATATTATATTTTATTAAAATTATTTATTTTTAAAAAATAGAAATTAATATTATATTTTTATTACTTATAATTAACATTTTTCAATTTATAAACTATAATTTTTTAAAGATTATATTTACTATATAATAGTAAATACTCTATTTTAATAGTTATATATATATATATAACTTTTAATAAGTTTTTTAAAATGTAGTAAAATATTTTATTATATTTTTTATTTATACTAATAGGTTTTTTTTTCAAAATTAGCTAATTTTATTAACTTAATTTATTTATTTAAGTTTTAATTTAAAATTAACTATTTTGCAAATAATTAACTATATATATATATTTAGTTAAATATAACAATATAGCTAAATAAAATATAAAATAATAACTATAAATATATATTACTTTATTAGTAAAGTAAAAGTAAAATAAAATAAACAATTTTAAAATAGATTATTTAATTTTTATAAAGTTTGTAACAACTTAATTAGTAAAGATTTAGGTTTAATGTTAGTTATAATTTTAAAATCTTTATTTTATTTTTGTAAGTTTATTAATAACTTTTATTACTTAATCAATGAGGAATTAAGCAACTAAATAAAAACATTTTGGCTTAAATTTAACAAAATTTCAGTAAAATTTAAATAATAACAATTATTATTAAAATATAGTAATAAATAGGCTTTACATCCTTTAAATAATATTTAAATTAATTGTTAACTAGTTAAAAATATACTTTTAATACTTGTTATTAAATTAGAATTAAAAGATTTTTACAAAGTTTAAAATTAATTTACTTTAAATATTATTTTCAAAAATATTAGGTAACTAGTAAAATTGAATTCAAAATACAAAAAATAATAATTAAATTCTTTCCAATATACAGCAAAAACATTTAAAGTTATATAGAACAAGGTACAAGTAAATTAATCACTATATAACTAGCTGTAATTTTCTTTATTTAATTACATAATATTTATAAATAAAAATTAAATAGGTACTTTTATTTTACATTAAAAGTCAGTTCTATAAAACCAACAACAAAATTAAATTAATGTTAGATGGAGGTAGAAAAAGGCAGAAACTTTTCAATGACTAATTATACGCTCTAAGGAGAAGAAAAGCTAAGGTAACAGCAGATGCGCAGACGATTAAAGATGAGGAGTGAATACCGGCATACTAGAAGCTACTTCATCTTTAGGTTCCAGATGAGCAGTTAGTTCATTGGGGTCTAAACCTTCGTAGCAGATACGGTATACAGTAGTGAATAGAGGGAATGCACCAGTGTGTTTACGGGCAGCTAAGAATTGATAAACTTCTAAAGCGGTGATCGTACCTTGTAACTTCTGGCCATTCAACATTTCTTTTTCTAAAACATCGAAACTCTTACCAGTTTTAACAAACGCTTCAGCAACTTTACGGTTACGACCACCGTAGCAAGTAGTCATAAGATCGCCGACACCGCAACTTTCAAAGAAAGTGGATTCATGAACACCTCTGAGGTAGTTTTGTGCGAATTTCAACATTTCCATCAGACCAATACGGATGATAGCGGCTTTAGTATTACTTCCCAAACCTAGACCATCGACCATACCAGCACCAATCGCTACTACGTTCTTCAAAGCACCGCATATTTCAACACCGTGTACATCGGCTACTGTATTTACGTGGAAGTACGGGGTATGGAATAATTTTTGGAAAAGTTGGGCGTGCTCCTTAATATTGGATCCAATAGTGGTTTCACTAAATTTCTCTAAGGCAATTTCGTTGGCGATATTGGCTCCTGATAAAGTGGATACTTCAATACCAAGCTCACGCTTGATGAGCTCAGAAATCAATGTAATTCCTTTAGCATCAACATGAACACCCTATTTGAAAAATTAGTTTAAGAAAAAATTAATTTAGTCGTACCTTGATAAGGGAAATAGCTTTGCAGGTGGGGTGGACATGACCTTTAAGTTTTTTACAAATACCTTCAACAAACTAAAAATATTTAATAATAAGTTGTAATTAAAAGTTACTTGATGAGGTGTTACAAAAACCAAAGTAGTAGCACCTTTAGCTGCTTCGACTACATCAGGTACAGCTATTATATTTTCTGGTAATTTTATTCCAGGTAAATATTTAACGTTTTCGTGCTTTGTATTTATAATTTCAGTTAATTTTTGACCATCAACCTGTTCTTCGTATACCCACATGTTGACATTTTTAACTACGTTATCTAATTTCATGACGTTGTTACCGACAATCTTAGCTGAAGCTGAACCCCTTTAAAATAATTATTAATTTCGATGAATTTTATTATAAAACTTACCAGTTGCCAGATCCGATGATGCATATTTTTTCCATAACCATTTTCGTTGTATACTTTTCAAAGCTTATTGTTTTGAACATGGTGTATCTTTGATCTTATATAGGGAGCACGTATTAATTAAAGGAAATTACCTGCTAATAGAGTTTGACTATGATATCAAGACTTTCGGTCTTTGATTTCGTGTAGTCCCCCAAAGTAAATCCTTGATTTAATTCTAATTAAAAATTTTTAGGGTCTACGTAAAATTTTCGTAAATAAACTAAAAATAGCTCAACAGCGGATAATCAGATCGAGATCCCAAGTTTTTCCACTTATCGTCTACCCGGAAAATGGTTATGAAATGGATTTAAAATCCAGATTTTACTATTTATCCAATTAAGTGAGTTTAGTTTGTATACATATTAGGTGGTGAATATTTTATCCTAAAAATTAAAGAAACCGATTGGTCATCCTAAGGAATAAATACTATTTTTCTGGTAAACGGAATTTTAGTTATTTTATTTTTGTGCTTTATTCCATATACATAATGTAGGGGATTTAAAATTTTAATTGAATAAATAAATAAATATTCAGGTTGTAGTTTTAAAAGTAGTCAGTGGCAACGAAGGGTACTTAGTGCTGACTAACCTAAAAGATAACCAACAAAATAGCGTAAATTTGGGGAATGACCTCTGATAGAAAAACCTATTTATTCGTAATTTAATGATTGAACTTTATTTAGTTCGCCATTTACAACTTATAATAATAAAAATACTTTTTAAACTAAATAGGAAAAGCTAATTTTTTTGCTTCACAATTACATTTATTAGCTAATTTTGTAAGTAAGGATGGATCATCAGGATGATGCAAAAATCAAAGAGCTGAGTTGGAAATTGGAATGAATTATGGTCCAGAATTTATGCTTGGATTTCACTTCTTCACAGATGTAAAAAGAGTATCAAAATTCCAGTTTAAAAGATAATTTTTAATAAACTAACATACTAGCTATAAAATCTAAAGGATAAGAGCCTAATATAAATATGATTTCAGTAAAGAGGCAAAAAATTAACTAAATGAAAAAAGAGTTTTAAACTAAGTTTGCTATATTATACATTTATTAAATCTATAAAAAGTGGCTTTGGTATATTTAGTGTAAAAAAATACATATTTCCTAACAAAGTTATAAAAAGTAAAATTATATAATAGAAGACTTCTATTTAATAAATTAAAAACAATAAATATAGAATAAAAGACATAATTTTATATTATATAAATATTAATAAGTATTTAAGATAGTTTTTTTACTAAAAGCTAATTATAAAATAAAAATAATAATAATAAAAATTAAAAAGTATTTCAAATTATAAACTAATATTTAAAAATTTAGCTAACTTTGTTATTTTAAATATATTCTATTAAACTTTTAATTTTATTTAGTTTAAAGTACTCTAAAAAATAAAATATAGTTAGATTTTTAAAAATATTTAAAAAATAGTATAAAAACAATTACTAATAAATAAAAACTAATTGTTAATAATATAATAAAAAAAAGTTAGCTTTATTATTTAAAAGCTAACAATTAAAATTATATAAAAGATATAATATATAATTAGTTTAAAAATAACTAATTACTTACTTAAATATTAAAGCTAGTATAAAGTTATAATTTAATAAATACTACTAGCTATATAATAGTATTAATAAATTATTATTTACTATTTATTAAAAAAATATAATTATATTAAAAAATTACTTGTAATAAATAATAATATACTATTATATTATTTATTAGTTAGTATTATCTATTTAAAAAAATCTATTAAAATAGTAAAGTAGTTTAGCTATTTAATAAATTTTAATTTTATTAAATTTATTTAGTTATATAAAAATAGTAATTAAAAGTTTATATAACTTTACTTAGTTTAAAATATATTAATATATTTTAAAAAAATGAAAAAAGTTTTTATTTTTTTAACTTACTTTAGTTTTAAAGTATTTTAAAATATCTATAAAAATAATATTATAATATAAATATTATAAAATTTACTTAATTAATTATATATTTAAAAAAATAAAACTATATAGAATTAATATATAATAATTAATATAATTAAAGCTTTACTACTTTAGACTATATATATAATAGTAAGTAAGTATAAAAATTCAGATATTTTAAAAAATAATAAAATTAAAACAAATATATGCTAAAAAAGATATAAAAATGTAATTTTTTATTAAAAAAATATTACTTTTATATTTAAAAATATTTTAATACATTTAAAAAAAATAGCTAGCATAATTTAAAATCTTTTTTTAAGCTAAAAGTATATTTATTATTTAAATTAATTTATTTAAATTTTTATATAAAGATTATAAAAATAAAAATTATAATTTTTATATATAAAATAATTTTAATATAAAGTTATTTAAAAAATTATATTGCTAATACTTAGTTTTATAAAATATAGTTTTAAAAAAAACTAAATTAAAATATACTTTATATATATTATTTAATATTAAAAAGTTTGAAAATTATATATATATATAATAATATAATTTTAATAAGCTTATATTTTTAATATTTATATTAAGTTTTAAAAAAAACATTTTACTAAGTAATAAAATAATTTATATAAAATATTATTACTAAAAATTAGAACTATATTAATAAAAAATATAAACAATATTTTTACTAATAATAAAAGCTAATTTATAACTTTTTTTCTAAATAAAACTTATATAATATAATTAAAAAATTAATAAAGTTTATAAGAATAAACTTATATTTAAATTTATAATTAAATATTATAAAAATAATATAAATTTTAAAATATTAAATATATATATATTTATAAATGTAATATATATTTTAATAGCAATACTTATATATAGAAACTTTTATTAACACTAATATAATTTATTAAAAAAGTATAAAATAAGCAATATTTAAAGTAAATATAGCTCAATATATAGAATAAAAGAGTAAAAATACTATATATAGTATAATTTTTATTATATTATCTATATATATTTAAAATATAAATTATTATATAATTAATTTTTTTTACTAAAATAAAAACTGTATATATTTTTAATTTAATAACTTTTAATATTAAAAAATATAAAATAAAATTAGTAAAATAATAATATTTTAATTTATATAAACTTAATACTTATTTTTACAACTTTAATAATATATAATATACATATTACTTTATACTTAATTTTAAATATACTAAATTAATATTATAAATTATAAATATATTAATAAATATTAGAAAATAAATATTAGAAAATAAATATTTTTTTTCTATTTTTTAAAGTTTTATTTTAATATATTAAGTTATTAAAGTATTTTTAATTACTAAAAAAGCAAATAATAAAAAGCATAATTAAATTTTATTTTATTTTTATATATAATTTTTAAATATATATTAAATGCTTAAACTTTATAGATTTCTTATATATAAGTGACTTTAAATTTTTAATGATGTTTTTTAAATTATTTATATAATTTACTATAAAATAAACTAAGTTATTATAATTATAATTATATATATAAACACTACTATATTAAGAGTAAAAAGTATATAAGGTAGAAATATATTTATTAATTAATTACTAACAGTTAATTAGGATTCTAAACTAAATATTTAAAATAAATAATAAATAAAACTATATAGCAAAATAAAAATAAATTAGCTAAGTTTAAAAAATGTTTCAACTACAAAAATTAAATTCTATAATATAAACCTATTAATAATATTATTGTTTTATTTCTAGTTGATGGAATATTGTATATATCTTCTATACTAATTCATTTTTATATTAATAAGGATCAACTAGTCCACTTTCTTCTATATTAATTAATAAGTCTTTTACTAAATATTTTAAAATTTAAGCTAAATTTTTTCTTAAGTTTGGCAAAATAATTCACCCGGATGATCACTAATAGTTTAAAATTCTGTATAGTCCATTTATTTAAAATATGTATTATTAGCTAAAAAGTAAGGGTTTAAACTTAATTTCTTTAGTGTGCAAGTCGTTTATACTCTTCTGGAATGCTACCATTTTCTTTTAGAAAAGCTAACTTGCCTATACACGAATTAGTAGTTAAATGTAGCCCGAAAATCTGATATATTTATGTATTTTCGAAATTTAAAGCCGGAGTTCAGAAAAGTTGGGTTCTAAAATTTTTCCCGCCATTTAAAAATTTAATTAATAAAATAATTTACCGACTTATCAATTAGAAATGCAAGGAACAAAACTTAATTATGGTAAAGCATCGACATCCCGTTCCAACACATTCGATGGATTTATATGCTCGGAGTGTAACTTGGTTTTTTCCAATGTTTCTAACTTAAATACACATTTATATCGAGTTCATGAAGCTAGCCGAAGTAGTGACAATAGCTCTTCCGACGAAATTGGAGAGCTTTTTTCGGATATTTTTAAAAGAACTAAGCAAACAGTGGCCGATATAGCAAAAAAGGCATCCAATCTACATCAATCTCAAAGATTATCTAAAGGACAAAGTAAAATTCCATACGAAGCTAACGATAATCAAGATGAAGTTGTTCAGATCAAATTTTATAGTGCTCATTATAAAAATTTAAATACTAATCGCTGTTTTGAAACTGGTTGTAATAAGAATCTCGGTTTACTCTCATCAAAAATAAACTGTAAAAGGTAATTTATTTTTATTTAATATATTAAAAATCCTAGATGCGGCGAAGTCTTTTGTATTGATCATTGTGATTTACCCATGCGTTTAGATCCTAATACCGCCCAACATGATGTTAATTCTAAAAATTGGGCCAATGTTTGCTTCAGCTGTTTTAAATCAAAACCTGGCTATAAAGAATGTGAAGGCGCAACTCGAGATTTATCAAGTGCATTTTTATCAAGTAGACGTAAAAAAATAGATAAAGTTCAGTTGGAATACAATCTTGTAGAATCTAGGCTGGATAAGTTTAAGGAGATATTAACTTCACCTAAAGCAGTAACTTCTAGTAACTTTAAGAAAATTGAACAATCGATTGTATACTGGCAACCTGATAAAGAAGTAACAGCCTGCCCATATTGTAACTTATCTTTTAAAACTTTACCTATTAATCGAAGACGACATCATTGTCGGCTTTGTGGTAAAGTTGTTTGTGGTACTAAAAATTGTGCTGACAAATTTGAAATACTACCATCTCAAGGTAAGTAAATTTTATTCATTTTATTAGATGTACTTAAATTAACAACATTATTTTGAAATAGGAGACGAATCTAGTTCTCAACCCATTCATATTCTTATATGTAAAAATTGCCACACCCTAACCGATAAAATAGAACTTAGAAATAGCAAAAATTCCACTATTTGGGTTGTTGAATCACAGTATAAGAATTTAAAGCAAATACAAAATACTATTCAACAAACTTTACCAAAGTTTAATGAAGCGGTCGGTAAATTACAAGACATTAGAACCAAACAAGGCAGTAAATTAAACGAAGCGGATAACGATGTACAAGTAGCCTCTAACTTTAGAATCGAATTACTTGGTGCTTTTTCTAAATATGATTCAATAATCCAATTGATGCGCAAATTAGTTATGAATTCGAAAAGCCCAGCAAATTTACAATCTCGTCTTTTGAATGCTATAATAGCTGCAGCTATTAACTTCTTGCAGCTACATACCGTTTCTCTATCGGTTCTACCCCGTTTACTTCAAAAAGATCGTAGTAATTCTTCACCCGCTTCTTCTATCGAAAGTATTCCGACTACTTCGGTTAAACTTCCTTCAGAGCCTTCACATCTCGATGTCTTTAGGGAACAAATTGATAACCTGGACCGTCTGATAAAAGAAGCAACAGCCAACCGCAATTTCGAAGACGTAAAAGCTTTAACGTTAGCCCGTAAAGAAATTCTTGATGAGATCGAACTTATGTCCTAAATTTAAATAAGTTTTCACAGGTAAGTTCATTTATGCTTACATCTTGACCAACATAGCTGCTAACAGCTAAGATATTTGTTTTTTATACCACTAACCGTTAAATTACTTATCAATTAAAACTAACAACTAGTTAATAAGTTAATTATAACTAGATTATGTTTCTAAGCGTTATTACTGAATTCATTTAAATTTAGTTTGTAAACTATGTACATACTTTGAAATTTTAATTACTGCGTAATGACTTTCATTTCAAATCCAAATGTTTAAGTTTAATTTTATACAATGTAATTTTTAGCATTTCTTGTAACAAACTGATTAAATAATGGAAGAGTGTCAAAATGATGGCATATGTAGAAGTTTATTAAATAGTTTTTGTCTAAATATGATTAATTTTCTACTAAAATGAATACAAAATATAAGTAAAGAAATTACCAATATTAAAGCAGCAGCATCTACTGTAACAGCAACATTATATAATCTACTATTGACATTCATAAAAAATACTATTAGCACTTTTTATTGAAAGTTATTAATCAACTAAATTTTTTCTTAAAAGCAAACTTAAAGCCAAATTTTATAATTAGATTTAGTTGATTAATTTTATTAATTTAACTACATAATAGCTATTATAATTTTAATTATTAACTTTAGTTTAAATTAGTAAATAATTAAGTTTATTTGATATAAAATCAAAAAATACAAGTTTAAATAAAAACTATTTTTATAAAAGTCAAATAAATCTGAGTTATTTAAAAATTGTCAAAACTTAAAAATATAAGTAAAGAAATAAATAGTAGTTATAATAATTAATATTTTTATTTATAATATTAAAATCCAAAAATAGTAGCAGCTTACTTTTTTATAATTTAATTTATAATGATACTTTATTTATAGATTATATTTATAGCTTTTAAGCTTTAAATAAAGTAGAGAAAAATTTAATTCTATATAATTATATTTTAGTTTAAATATAAACTTTTAAAAAGATATTTTTTATAACAATCAAAAATAAAAAATAGAATTTGTAGATACATATTAGTCTACTTTTAAAAAAAACATTATATAGCTATAATATAATAAATATTTACTTTTTTAATAATTTTTAGAAAAAATAATATATTAAAACATTTTATAAAAAGTAAAAATAAGTTTTTATATAGTTTAAAAAATAATTAAAAGGTTAAATAAGTTAAATAAATTTATATTAATATAAATAATAATTACTTTTAATAATAAATTAAAAAATTACTTATTAGCTTAAAAAATATAATTAGTTTTAATTAAGCTATATTTAGTAATTTTAATATTATTTAATAATATAACTTTTTTTTCTTTTTAATTTTATTTTTAACTTTATATTATTATATTATATTTTTTTATACTTATTAATTTACTATAATATAAAATTAAAAAATATTTTAATTTAATATTTAAATAAGTTATTTAGCTTAATTATTTAAAATTTACTATATTTTAAAATAATCTTAATAGCAGTTTATAGTTTTTAAATATATATATATATATTATTTTCTTAATATTTAATTTAATAGTCTATACTTTAAAGTTATAAATCTTAAACTTTAACTATTTTATAAAAACTAAATAGCTATTTTTAATTTTTCAAGTTAGCTTTACTAGTATTTTACTTTTTTTACTATATAAAAAAGGTATATTTTTATTTAGAATTATAAGTTTATATATATTTTTATTTACTATATAGAAAAAGTAAAGTATAATTTTAGTAAATTTTATTTTTAATATTTTTTTAGTAAAATTTAATTTAATTTTTTTTAATTGAACTAAAATTTAAGTTTTATATAGTTTTTAATTATCTAAAAAACTAGCTAAAATTTTTAATATTAGTATTTTTAATATAATTTTTAGTTAATATAGTAGTATAAAAAGTAGCAAATTTAAATTAAATATAAAGTTATAAATTAAAATAGCTTAATAGTTTTTTGTATACTTTTAAAAAAATTTAAAATAAAAATAAAGTAAATTTATATATTTATAGCTAAAAAATATAAACATTTTTATATAGTAAAAAAAAAGCAGTTTTAAATATTTAAAACTGTATTTAATTTAATTTACTTTATATAATAAAGTAAATTAAGCTAATATTTTAGTATCTTAAGATTTAAAATATTGTAAATTTATAGTTTATTTAAAATAATTATAAATATATATATATAGTATTTAAGTTAAATATTTATTTTAAAACTATAAAGCTAACTATATAACTATATTATATAATAATATAATTTTTATAATTATTAGCTTATTTTTATATTATTATATTTATTTAATAGCTAAAAAATAAAAGCTAAATATATATAAATTTTATTTATTTATATATAATATATATTAAGTATAATATTTTACAATTTATAAAGTAAAAATTTATTCTTTTATTTTTAATTTTTTTATTAGAATAAAAAAGCTTTTAAATAATTAAGTTTAATAAAAGTTATTATTTAGATATATTTTTTCTGAATTTAATAAAATTTTTTTAATAATAATACTGCTAAAAGTAGTAAATTTTAGAAAAGTAAGTATAGTTAAATATATAAACTTTAATAATAGTATAAATATAAGTATTTTTAATTTTTATAATATAAATTTTATTAATTTAACTATTTAATATTTATATTTAAATATTTTTTAAATTTTACTAAAGTTAATATTATAGTAATAAAATTAATTATTTTGCTAAAAACTTTTTTACTTAAACTTTTTTTTAAATTTAACTTTTATAGGTTTAAAGTTTATAATAATAGTAGCTACTTATTTATAATTATTATATTTATACTATTATGTAATAACTAAATATAATAAGCTTAATATTTTTATTTATTAAAATTTAAAATCTAAAATACTTATATATAATTTAAAAACTATATATATTAAATTTAATAATTTTAATACTAGATAGCTTTTTTCTAAAAATAAGTTTATTTATTTAAGAGGCTACTTTAGCTATAAGTATAATAAATTAATAGATATAATAGCTAAGCTAGTAAAGTTATTAATATTACTAATAGTATAAATTTTTAATATAACTGATATAGGTATTTTAATTATAGCATAAAAAGATTAATTCTTTTTTACAATATTTTATTTTATTTTTAAATTATCAAAGCTAGAAAAATCAGATAATAAGTATTTAATAAATACAATTAGTATATAAAGAGCTTTTATAGCACCTTTACACTGTTTTAGAGTGCAGTTCAAACTAGCAAAAGCCTTATTTAAAGCTATAAGCTCTAGATATCTAACATCTAAGTTCTAATATATATAATTTCTAAAAACTTTCTTAGGTGTTTTTTGTTTTTTACACATGTCAATAAAAGCTTATTTATAATTCAATATACTTTATTAAATGCTGCTCTCTGTGTACCATATTTAAACCAGGCACTTTCCACATCATTATATGCTAGGCTATGCAAAGTGTACTAAATAATATGAATTCCACTTTGCTTTTAACTTTAGAATTAAACTGACCCTACAGGACAAACTATGGCTGCCTAGTATCACATATATAGATGCGATAGAATTATGTTTTTTAAATGATGAATGATTCTTATCACACAGTTAAATCTATTACTAGTCCACAGCTTAGCAGATTTAACATTATATTTAAAATTGGAATGGAACTGTATAATAGGCTCCTTTCTATGATAACTTAATTTGTACACAAAGATAGTGGCTTACTCGTCAGGAGACGCATCAGTGATGTAAGTCTGTCTCAACAGACCAATAAAATAAAATAATAATAACAAACTAATTAAACTAGGATTTGACAACTTTCAAATTAGCTAAAATAAACAAACCTATCTACAACCAATTTTAAATAAGAGCAATATAAATCATGGAATTTCCGCAAATTGGCTCAAACTGCTCGATTAACAACTGTAATCAATTAGGTAGATACTAGAATTAATAATATACATCTGAAATTATAAATTTAGATTTATTACCTTTAAATTGTAGTTTATGTAAATCAACATTTTGGTAATTTGATTATAATAATAGAACATATTTTATTCATAAATTGAATTATATAGTCAACAACATTTCCACGGCTCCGATCATGAATGTACTCAGCTTGAATCTATCGAAAAACCAAATATAGAAATTACTTCTAAAGGAAAGCTACAATGCTCTAATAGTGGTTGTAAAGTTAAAGAATTACTAGCTATTTACTGTACATTATGTCAAAATATGTTTTGTGTAAGGTTAGGTTAGCTAAAATATTACGAATAATTAAAATTTCCGTCTTTTAGGCATAGAGATGTTCAAGATCATAACTGTATTTCATTAAATGAAGATAAAGTAAAAGAAAAACCTGATTTAAATCACCTTTTGAATAAAATTAAACAAACTGGCCAACAAGTAGCTAATCCAAGTTTAAAAAAAATTAGCAAAGGTAGCAAACAAACTCGAATACTTTTATTAAGAAGAAAAGCAAAAGTAAACTTTTTGTAGTATATAATTTAATGTAATTAGGGAGATCCCAAATTGGAATTCGATAAACGAATTTATTTAGCGGTCGCTCTGCCTAAAACAACTCTTAATCAATTAGCACAGCTTACTTACTTTGAAAAGGTAAATTTATAATCTAACGTTATATTAAATAACAATAGACTATGACGCTAGGAAAAGTAATCGATAAATGTAAAGTTCAGTTGAAAATCGATAGTTCTAAGTCGATTGGTACTGAAAAGGTAATAAATAAAATACAATAAGTAATTAAAATTTAATTGGTAGAGATTGATGGCTTTTAATGCTAACGACGGTTCTAATTTCGATTACAATTTAACTGTCGATAAAGTAAAGTTAGGACTTAATAGTACATTACTATTTCCAACCATCGTTTTAGAATATGTAGATATGTCGGATACTAAACCAACAATTAACTTGGAAGATTATAAATTAGAATTGGATTAAAAACAAATCTAAGTCTATATTTTTATTGGACATAATTATAATTTATTTTATCATATTCTACCGTTTACCATTGTGAAATAACCTTCTGGTCGACTTTACCATTATCGAGCTTTAACTTACCTAAGTCTCGGTCCAAAGTTACTTGGTAATCTGGCTCTATACTATTGAATTTTTCGGATGGATTTAATATTTCAACTTCACCATGTTGCTTCCTCTAAAATAATTAATAAATTTTTTTAATAAAAACTCATAAGCTCACCAATTTATCACTATGGCCGATCCCAAGCCTAAATTTAATTTAAGTACTAATTTTAACAACAAACTAACTTTGGTAAACCTCTATTTAGCCCTTCTAGTAATGTACACGCTTTACAAATCTTGTTACTTGAGATGTAACCACATCGATCACATTGCACTTGTTAAGCAATAAATTATGGGTATATAAAAATAGTTACTTTGAGTTGGTAACTTAACTTCTTGTTTAAGTTGAAATGCTTCACCGGAATGTATAATATCTACTTACTTCAATAATTAAAATTAAAAAGGTATACCTAGAATAGCGGTTGGTTTAACAGCTTCAAGATCCTTTAAAAAAGTTCTAGCAAATCCACGGTAAGCATTAGGAGAGTAAGTACACTCGGTTGAAAAGTAATCCAAATTTTTAAAGTACGCGTACCTATTTTCAATTTAACATAAGTAATAAATTTTAATTTACATAACGATTTCTTTTTCATAAGTAAATTTGAAAGGCTTGCTTCTAACTATACCGCTTCTCTTATCTCGATCAGATTCTCCAGTTAAAATACTTGTACACCTTCCTAATCTAGCTACATCTCCTCTCAATACTTTAAAAATATAGAATAGACATGAATATGCGATTTTTTCAAACTATAACTCACCATTCATAAGAACAGTTTCAGCAATATCATCGGCATTATGACCTGTTACTATATGACTGATACCTAACTTAGCAGCTCCACGATCTAATGCCTGTCTACGAAACACTCCACAAAATGTACCTATATTTTTAATAATTTAAAATAATTTAAATTTACAATTGTTTTTCATTCCAACAGTAGCTACAATATCATCCATAGACCAGTCATACAATTCTTTATAACTGACTATTTTTAAAGGTAAATCGTATTGTTTTTGATTCCTTTTAACTGTCTTTACAAAAGTTAAATTACACTAAATATAAATTTATAAAGTATATAAATACCTCTAAACTATCATCTCTATAACCAGCGATACCTTCATCAACTGAAAGTAAATATAAATCTAAACCGTAGTTGTACCTCTCATTTAAAGTCTTCATTACATAAGCTAGTACTGTAGAATCTTTTCCACCACTAGCCCCAATCGCTACTTTATCTCCAGGCTGGAAAAGTTTATTTATAACTATCGTATTGTGAATCTCAAGTTCGAATACTTGATAAAAACATGGTTTACATAGAGGTTGTAAAGTTTTAGGTCGTTTTATGGTCGCTTTGGTCGTCTCACATAAACTACACAGTTTACTCATCCTAATCAATTTATTTAAAAATTAAAGTAGCTTTTAGAGAATTGTTAGTTTAAAGATAAAAAATCTGACTACAATTCAAAAAATATATTTAAATTTAATGAAAGTTTTGAGAATAACAAATCTTTAATAAGTAATATTTGGAACCAACTAGTAATAACTTTAAATTCTAATTAAATACTTTATGAACAATCGAATTCTAATTGTAACGATTACAAATTATTTTCCTTTTCGTACAATTCTATTTCAATTGATAAAGAATAGAAAATTATTTATAGCATTTATTTTATTACTTTTATCAAATTGTATATTATTTTCACGTATAATTACGCTAGTAAATATATTTAAAATAATTAAAATTTTCAACAGTAACTCTTACAATAAACTCTTATAAAGATGTGGCATATAGTTTTATAGAATACAATTTATTTTCCTTAATATCAAGTTCAACAAGTTATCCAATTAGTTCAACTATTTCTGGAATTATGTCATTTATTGTTTTTATACAATTTAAAAGGATAACAAAGCAACCAGAAGACGGTAGTCTTTACAAAATATGTAATTTTTGAAAACTTATCCACCTACAGTTTATTTACCTTTAAAGTTGGTAATCTAAGTTAATAGAAGAATACTACTCTTGAGATTCGGAAAAAGGTAAAGGTTTTTATTAAAATCATTCTCAATAAAATTAGGATTAACGTTGCGATGACAACCAAATTTAATTCTCTACCCGACTTTATTATTGTAGAGATATTAAACTTCTTAGAAAAATCGGATTGGTACCGATTAAGGTGCGTTAACAAGCAGTTCAACAAAACACTAACCTTAAAAATATTTGAAAAGTTAGAAGTTATGAATTTTAAATCCATTGAAAATTTGAACAAATTTAAATGTAAACCGTTACTTTGTAAATATATCAAGCATATTGAATCCGAATTAGATCCAAATTTCGTTAATTTTAGTGATCTTTTTCCTAATTTGAAACATATACATTTAGAAGTGTATGTGTATTATGTTGAGTTCTTTAAAACTGTACAAACTCTAAACTTGAATTTAACAAGCTTTAAATTAGGTATATATGACTCAATTCAACAAAATTTTATCTCGAATTCTTTTTTTGAACATCTTAACCATTTTGAAATGATAGTGTACCAACCCTTACTTGAAAGTTTAGCTTTATTAGATATGTTTTATTTACCTTTACTTAAATTTTTAAAGCTAGATTTTTATTACTATCATCCTGAACTGTTGTTAAAGATAAATAATAGCTTCCCCAGCCTTATAACATTAGAGTTGAATGTGAATTATCTAGAAATTGATGCTGATTTGGTTCCAACAAAATTTTTAAATTTGACTAAATTATGCTTTTCTAACATCTCCAAAGAGTTTATAAGAAAGATCCCGTTTGCAAGTTTCCCAAAAGTTCAAGCGGTTTCGATTCACGATGATTTCGAACTATCCAATTTTAATTATATTATGGATCATAGTTTTAAAATGTTAAGAAATTTAAGTTGCAAGATGGGTACCATAAATTTAAATATAATGCAAAACTTAATGAATTTAGAGTGTGTGCATTTAAAATTACATAACGCTTTTGACAATAATTCAATGCAACAGTTACTTCAACTGCCTCAGTTAAAACAGGTAGCATTACAAGGTACAATAAAAGACGATTTGTTCCGCGATGTACGCTGTACAAGTCCTATTTCCAAATTACAATTAATCTATAAAATCTCTTTAGCAGATAACTTCTTCCACTTGATGTTATTTCAACTACCTCACCTTACCAACTTCTCTATACTTGCAACCTTTCAATTTTTCATAACTTTAAATATTCCAAATTTTATCATTCCTCAGGATGAGATCCAACCCAAATTAAATTTACATTTTGTTAATCTACCCTCCTTTGTCACCGAACTTGTAGACTGGATTAAATTTCATTCGCCTAATGTGTTTGTAAGTCTTGATTATTCTTTATGGAAGTAATCTATACTAATAAACGAGCAAGACCGAAATTAATTTTTTTGTAATACCACCTATTGAATTTCAAATAAAGTGCTATCGATTTTGATTTCTCTTTATTATTATCAAATTTACCAAGTTTTGATATTTTTCGAAAGGTTTATTATAACTCGATAATTTGATAAACTTATCTTTTTCACATTATAAAATTTATTACTTTAAATTGTATCTTTTTAATAATATACCCACAACATAATTTATTAAGTCGTGCAACTTTAATAGTTTGATAGGATGTTTTAAAAACTTTAAATATATTTTTTAGCTATTTTTTAAATAACTGTAGTACCTAATTTGATGTAACTATTAAAACTTTAAAACTACATTTTTGGTAGGTTTCGAAGCACTACAACTTAAATTTTCAATACAAATATACATTAAGATTTAAGCTTTAAATATATTTAATAATAGTACTATAAAACTATAACTATATTATTTATAACCTTATTAAGTTAAAAAAATATAGCCAATAAGCTACTAAAGTTATAAATACTTATTATTTTGTAGTATGGTATTAGCTAAAAAAGTATAAGATTATCAACAAAACTTGTTTAAAAGCTATAAGTATACTAGCTAATAAAGTATAGTTACATATTTAAAAGTTAATATTAAACATTAAATAATTTAGTTTATTCATATAATTTTAAAACTTTATTATTATTATTTTATTATATTTCTACATTTTAAAAAAAATATTCTAATAGTTTTTGATAATTTATAACTTCATTTTTAATTTCATACTGTTATAAATGTAGAATAAAGTAATTATTTAGCTATAAATTACTAATTTATATTAAAGATCTAATATTAAATAACAGTTATACATTTGTATAAATTTATAATTACTTTTTACATATATATTGTAAAGTAAAAATAAGTTTTAAAAATTTTAAAAATATATATATATAATTTTAAAAATTAAGTAGTAAAAAATTACTACTTGTAAATAATTTAAAAGTTTTAAATTAAATGTATAGCTTATAAATACATATATTATTAAAATTTTATAAATTTAAAAAAAAACTAATTTAGATAAATTTATTTAGTATTTTTATATTAGTAACTAAAAGTAATTTATAAAGTTAATATATTAAAAAAATAAAAAACCTTTTTATTTTATAATATATAAATATAATATTTAAAAAAAGTAGTAAAATTTAAACTAAATAAATTAAAAAATACTATTATATAATTATACTAAATTTTATTTTAAAGTAGCTATAATTGCTATAAACTATTACATTATTAAAATGAAAAAATATATTTAGTATTTACTAAAATTTAAAAGCTTATAAATATAAAAAAACTTTATTTTAAAGAAAATTATATTAACAATATAAAATTAAAATAAAAAACATTTAAGCTAAATAAACTTTAAATATAAATATATATATTTAGCAATATACTAATTATATATACTTAAATAGCTATTTTTATTTATTTTTATAATTGTAAAAATTTAATATTAAACTAGTTTTAGATAAAGGCTATTAAAAAATAATAAAAAGTATAAAATTTGCTAATAAATATTTAACTAAATTAATAACTATTTGTTAAATTATATTTTATTAAAATTTTAACTTTATTTAATTATAAAATACTTTAAAAAAATAAAATAAAATAAGTTTTAAAATTTTACTTTTAAAAAAGTAGTAATATTATAAGCTAAAAATATAAAAATATAAAATTTTAATAGTTAGAATATATATATTTAAAATTAAAAAATTATAAATAGATGCTAAAAAGTTTACTTAATAATTAAAAAAAGTATGTGTATTTAAAATAATAAAAATATTAAGTATTAATATAAATTTTTATAAAATTAATATTTTCAATATTTTTAATTTA
The DNA here is from genome assembly GCA_037055185.1 of Capillidium rhysosporum. Lineage (NCBI taxonomy): Eukaryota > Fungi > Entomophthoromycota > Entomophthoromycetes > Entomophthorales > Capillidiaceae > Capillidium > Capillidium rhysosporum. The sequence goes on along the minus strand of JAWQFY010000304.1, from coordinate 774 downwards.
AAAAATAAAACTATTTAAAAATACTGCCTTAAATTAATTAAAAAGTTAGCAATTATTTATTTATGTATAGGGAAGCTTAAAAGCTACAAAAATAACTAAAATTAAATAATTAAATATAAATTAAATTATAAATATCTTTAATTTACTAAAATATACTAAAATTTAGTAAGTATTAACTATTATAAATAATTTAAATATATAAATATTTTTTTACTAAGTTTCTAGTATATTAAAATAGTTATATATACTAGCTAAATAGAAAATTAATTTTTAATCCTAATATTTTTAATAATTATAAAATTAAAAAATATATAATATTAAATATATTTAGTAAATTAAGCTAATATATTAAAAACTTAATAAATGCTATTAATTATATATTAGTATTAATTAACCACTGTTTACTATTTGCTAAAAATAATAAAAATAGTATAAATAATTTAATATTGTTATATTATAGCATATTATTATAATATAAAAAATAAATTTATAAATTTTAATAAATATAAATTAATTAGTTTTTTTTTTAAAATTATAAAAATTATTAAAATATTAATATTAATAAGTTATAGTTTTAAACTATTAAAATATATATAAATATATAATATTACTATTAATTTTAATAAGTATAAATAATTTAAATTAAAATTTTAATAATAAATGTATTTTTTAGTTAATTTAAAGTTATTTATAATAAAAAATCTTATAACTACTATAAACTATATATAGTTTTATTTAAAAAGTATATATATAATTACTAATTTAAGTATTTAT
>JAWQFY010000303.1:0-37554 GCA_037055185.1 Capillidium rhysosporum | reverse complement strand
ATAATAATAAATTTTATATTTATAATATAATAAATATATTTACTTTAAATTATAGTAATTAAACTTTAAACTAACTAATAAATTTACTAAATTTTAATTTAATTAAAAATATATGATTTAAAAAAAATTATTTATTTTAAACTAGCTTTAATTTAAGGTTAATTTTAAAATAAAATTTAAATTGTTATTTAAAAAATACCTAAATTTATTATTAAAAGCTATATAGTAAGCTATAAATTATAGCTTATTAAAATAATAAAAGTAAAACTTTATAATTAAATTTTAATATTATTTAATAAACTTTTTTTTTCTATTTAGTAAATAAATAAATAAAATTAAATAAGTAATATTATAATAAAATTTAGTATTTATTAAATTTAAATTAGTTATAAAATTATATAAAATAAATAACTAAAAATAAGTTTATATTTATATAAATAATACAAGTGTTTTTTAATTTAATTTTAAATAAAAAAGCTTTTAAATTATATAAATATATATTTTATATAATATTTATACTATTACTTTTTATATATTAAATTAAATATTTAAAAAATTAAAAATTAGTTATTTTAAATATTATAAAAAATTAAAACTAAAATATTTAAAAGTCTACTTTATTAAATTTAATAAATATATATAATAATTAATTACTATTAATAATATTTTAAGTAATTATATAGATAGAAAACTATAAAGTTATATAAATTAATATTTAATATAATATACTAAAATTAATTAATTTTAATATTAAAAACTATAAAATTAATACAGTTAATAAAATTAAAAATATAGTATATTATTTTTTATATTTTATTTTAGTAAGTAGTTTAAAATATTTAAAAAAATATAGAAAATATTAATTTTTAAATACTATAAGATATTACTATTATAATAAAAGCTAATATTTAATTTTAGCTTAAACTAAAATCTAGACTACTAAGAAAAATAATAGTTATATAAGTAATAACTTATTATTTTAAATAAGTAAAAGTAGATAAATAGTATTAAAAAGTGCTAATAAAAGTAAAAAATTAATAGCATTATACTTAATTTTATATTTAGCTATAGCTACTAAGTTATAGAAATAAAAATAAGCTATTAAAGCTTTTATTATACTTTATATAGTTATTTAAAAATTTTAACTTTTTGTTAGTAATTAAAGTTAGCTAAATAAGTAGATAAAGCTTTTAAAAAATAGTTTATTATATTAATCCTAAGTATTTACTTAGCTTTATTTCAGTTTTTAAGTTTTAAAGTAAGTTAATAATGCTTAATTATTAGTAATTATTTAAGCTAATATATTGATTTTAGTAGTAAACTAAAATTTAAATTAAAAATTTTATAAATAGTTATATTTACTAACTTCTTACTTTATAAAGTTTTAAAGCTTAAAATTTTAAGTTATAAGTATAACTTTTTTAAATAAAAATAGCATATTTTTTTATTTAAAGTTATATTTTTAGTTATTTTTAAATAGTATATTAATTTTAAATTCTTTATTATAATATACTATATTTAAAAAATTAGTTTAAATAGTTTTAAAAAATTTGTTTCATTTATTAAAATTAGTATAATATTATAATTCTATTTTTAAACTTTTTAAAATTTTAGATATATTTTAAAACTACTATACTATATATTTATTAATAATATAAAATTTATTAAAAATAAGTCTATTTAATTAAATAAGTATATTTAAATTATAATTTATTTAGTAAAAATATTTTATTAATATATATTTTATAATTTTTTCTTTCAAATTAATTTTTTTATATTTATTATAAAACTTAATTTTTTAAAAATAAGTAAATTTAGTTAATTATATATACTATATTACTAAATATAATTTTTTATTATTTAAATTTTTTTAAATATTTTGAGCTTATTTTTAAAATATTAAATATAGTTTTGTTTTAAATTAAACTTTTTTATATTAGTAAAATTATATATTTTAATAGTTATGATTAATTTATACTTTTATTATAGTATTACTATAACTTATAACTATTAACATATACTTTAAAGTAAATTTTAATTTAGCTTTAGTTAAAAATTTATATTACTTGTTTTAATAATTTAGCTTTTTATAAACTTTTAAGTTAATATAAAATAAAAAACTTTAATAATTTTTTTAGCAATATTTTTAAATAAAATAATTAAAAATCATTTATATATTTTTAAATATATTTTTTTAATTATTATTTCTTTTTTTTATAATCTAACTTTTTAAAAATTATTATTTATCTTATTGTAACTAGTATTATTAATTTTATTTTTAAAAAAATTTATATTATTATTAATATTATTTAATTTAAAAGTAAAGCTTTAATAACTATTTTTATCTATTTACTAAAATTATATTATTTACTACTTAAGAAAATTTAGCTATATATATTTAATAGATTTTTATTTTATTAAATTTATAACTAAAATATAATAAAACTAAACTTTATTTGATAATAATAATATTATTATTATTTATAATATAAAATTATATCATTTTTATCTTTTAAGTTAATTTAGTTAATTACTTAAATATTATAAATATAATAGCTTAGTTTTAGTACTATATTATAAAATATTATAACTTTTTCTTCATTTTATAAGAAATATTTGTTTTATGTTTATTCCTTATTTTTATAATATAATGCATCTTTTAATTATTTTAACTACTAAAATTAACTTATAGTATTTATTATAAATTAAGTTTTTATTAAACTTTAACTATCAGTTATAAATAAATTAAAAAATATAAAAATTAAATTAAAAAATATATAAAGAATCTATTAAATTATTAAGCTTGATCTAATTACAAAGTTCTTTTCAAAAATTTATAATTTAATAGTTAAAATGTTTTAATATAACCTGATAGTAAAAATAATTAGTAAAATTTAGTTATTTAAATAGTTAAAAAATGCTTTTAGGCTGTGTTTTTCAATTTATATTCTAAATTTAATAAGGTTAAGGTACTTCATAAAGAACTGCCTTTAAGATTTTAAGTAGAATAAAAACTAAACACTTAAATATCATTTTTTGCATCTGTCTAAAATTTATAAAATTAGCAATTTTTTTGTTTTCTTATGCATATCAAAATGACATTTGTTCAAATTAAAAAACCTAGAAACTGAAACTTCAAACCTAGAAGGACTATAATTTTGACTAGTCAGTAGTTTTTATAAAGTTACAAAAAGATGACCAAAGCAACTGAGGCTATAACATTATTAGGTGGAAGCTTTTTAGTTTGGGTACTAGTACTCTTCAACATCTTACCTTTACCTCTATCTGAAACTATTAAAGAGAAAGTCTGGCCTACTGTAAGATTTTGATTCCCATTTATCTAAAACTTATTTATTTAAATATAGTTACCTTTTGTAGCCCTAGTTTCTTTTGGCTCTTATTCATTCATCGATATTGGTTACAATCTTGTCACTTTTAGAGAGTGTCCTGAAGCTTATAATGAATTAGTTGGAGTAACGTATTTTTAAAAGTTAGTTTTACTGATAGAAGTTTATTAGGAGATTGATGAAGCGATTAAAGATTTAAGAAGTAAGAACGTTACCGTAGATTGAATTTAAATCTATTAAAAGATTGGGTTTTAAAGCTTTTATTTTTGTTTATGGGTTTTGAAGTTGCAGTCTTTAAAGTTCCGTAGTACGAATTAATATAAATTTTAAAGGAGTTACCTATTAATTTTTAACGTAGTAATGTAATACATTTACCTACTATATTAAAACATTAATTTTGGTTCCAAATCATGTACTCAAATATTTAGCTATCTAATTTTATCTTTTTTTCACATCTTAATTTCAATAGATAATTCATTTTATTTAATATTGATTCTGCTTGATAACCGCACTTCCAGTGTGAGCACTAATAGGTTCGCCAACCAGCTGTTGTAGACTTAGCTATACTTTGCTAAACATAGAAGTCTGATCCATTCGTTTGTTTTATTAGTTCTTGTGGAAACTGTAATTATTAGGAGAGATTTAAAGATCTTACTGGAATATTATGTTGCTAACATTTGCATTAGCTGTTTGCACACTTTTACAATTTTATTTCCAAAAGTAACCAGTTGCTTCCTTAGTAACATAATGTTAAATCTATTATTTCCATTGGTGTGTAATTTGAAAGTTTTTTTGCTGTTTTAATTATATGTAGTTTTCTATTAAAATATAGCAATAAACCAAAATAACAAGTTTACTCACAACTTCAAATGGTAGTTTCTAGCTACTTTTGAAATAAATTATGCGAGGCAACTCTTGGGTATACCACATATCGATGTACTAGTTTGTCATCCTCTTATCATATTGATAGTTGAGACCTCTGCAGTTTCACTGTGATGGGAGTCTAAAGAACAAAGATCTATTGGATTCAATAAAATTGTATACATTAAATTGGCACCTTGTAAATTGATAACATAGAGCGTTGTACTATTAACGGATGTCAAATTCAATTATTTTGCTGTATTTTTAATGAACATAAAAAATTATTGAATTAAGTAAGATAGTTTAGCTAAGGCTGGAGTGAATGGATATTTTGATACTTAGTATGCACTTTAATTTATAAATATTGACTCCTATATGACTATTGTATAAAAAAAGGTATAGTCTATATATAATGTTGGGTTTATCTTGATAATAGTCAATTTTGATTTTTATTCGACTTTTAACAACAAATATAATAAATTTGCCATTTAGTTTTCTTATACCAAAGTAATATATTATTGTTTTCATAACAATTTAACTTTAGATAAAGCTTTAAGTTCTGATAATTTTAAATTAAATAATAATTAAATTTAACATAATACTAATTATAGCAAAAAATTGTAAATTAAGACTTTAACTAATTTTTTTTAGTTAAAATATTCATACTTTGCAATGAAAAAAACCTAATATTTAATTCAAGATAAAAAATTTATTAAAACCTTATAGTTTAACTAAAAGTTATCAATATTACTAGGCAGATAATTGAAAATTTATAAAAAAGACAATATATTAAGCTTGAAACATATATTTTAAGATATAAAGTAATAAAAATAGCTGAGTAATATTTAAATAGCTTAAAAAGCTAAGGACTTTATATAAAAAATTAAGGTGTAAATGAATAAAATATATATTAGATAAATAAATAAGTTTAAAAAAGGGTTGAAAATGAAAAATATTAAAAATATTAGTATTATTTATACTAATAAAAGTAGAAAAATGAAGGCTTATAATAGAATAATAAAAATGAAAAATAAAATTAATAAATGCTAAATTAAATTTTATTTAGTTAAACTAATTTTATAATATATAATAAATATATATTACTTTATAAAATATATCTATAATTTTATTTAACTGCTATTAATATATTAATTATTTTTATAATTATTTTTTAACTAGCATTTATATAATAAAATTATTATTATTTTAAGTACTTTAAATTAAACTAAAAAGTATTTACTAAAGTTAATTAATTAAATAATACTAATTTAATATTAAAAAATATATATTTTTATAATTTATAATTTTAAAATAGTATAAATATATTAAGCTAATCTAAGTATTTTAAATATATAAAATTTAGTTAACTAATATATATAGTATTTTTTATTTTAGTAGTCTAAGTTTATTTTATTTTTATTATATTTAATTTTAATTTTAAATGTATTAAAAAAAAACTAAAACTAAAAAAAGTAGCTAAAATTTAATAAAAATACAACTATTTAATAAAATTAAAAATAAATAAATTTTATTTATTTAGTTATATATATATTAAAATTTAAAGCCTTTAATATAGTATATTAGAATTTATTAAGTTTTTTTAAAAGATAAATAATACTAATAAAAGTATATAAGCTATTATATAACTTTTACTATTTTTTAAAATTTAAAATACTATAAATTTGTATATTTTTTAATTTTTAAATATTTAAATAGTTTTATTTTATAAATTTTTTTTTTTAGTTTATTTAAATATTTAGCAGCTTTTTATTTTTAGTTTAACTATAATAAGCTAAATAATTATATTTTAATTTTATATTTTTATTTAGTATTTTTTTAAATAATAATATTTAGCTATTATATATACTTATTATTTTATAAAAATTCTTTTATAGCTTTATTAAAAAATTATTAATTTTATATTTTTTGTTAATTATTTATATTTATAACCTTTATTTACTTATTTTTATTTTTATTAGCTATATAAGTTAAAGTATATTTTAATAGCTAGTTTTTTTAAACTAGTATTTTATATTTTATATTTATATTTTTTTAATTTAATAATTACTAAATTAAGCTTTTTATTATTTATTTTTTATATTATTTAGATAGTAAATAAACTAAAAACTTTTTTATTAATAAATAAGCTAAAATTATATTTTAAAATTAGTATAAATTATTTAAATACTTATTAAAAAATTTAAACTATTTTATTAAATATAATTTATTAAATTTTTTATTTTAATAGTTTTTTTATCTAAAATAGTAAAACTAAATTAAATTTTAAATTAATAATATATATATTAAATATTAATTAAACTAAAAAAATTTAATATAAAAAATTATAAAATTATAAATTTATAACTTTAAAAAAAGTTTATTTATATTAAAATATTTTTTATTTATAATTTTTAGTTTATAAATATTAATATTTTATATAAACTTATACTATAAATTATATATTTTTATAACTGATTATAAGTTTTTTAAAATTAATTTTATTAGTAAATTTTATAAAATTTTAAATTTTAAAAAGCTAAATATACTTAATATAATTATAACATTCTATTATTTAGCAACTTTATAAGTTGTTAACTTAATTATTTTTTTAATTATTTTTTATTTTCTCTTTTTAAGCTTAATTAATTTTTATTATTTTTCACTAATTTTAAATAATAAAATTATACAAATTTATTTTAACAGCTTTATAAAATAAAATTTAACAATTTAATTAAAATTTTAAATAAAAAACAATTTTTATTTTATTATTCTTACTTAAAAACTTTATAAATTTAATATTTTAAAATAAGTCTAGTATAGCTACTAGTATTAACTAATAAAAAACTTTACAATATATATATACAATAATCTATAATAGCTAACAATTTAACTTTTTAATAAATCATTTTAAAAATATATAAAAATTCTTATTAAATTGCCATTATTATATAATAATAAGATATATATATATATTTAATATTATTTCTTTTTATCTGTTTTTTTAAATATATTGAGGCTATTTTAAATTGTAAATACTTTTATTTTCTCTTATATATTCTAAATATAAAATTTAGCTATTTCTTTGCTACTAGCTAGTTTGCAGTTTTTGTAATTACTACTACTTATAATTTAAACTATATTTGCAATTATATTAATTTTATTACTAAATTATTACTAATTTTACTTATATTATTTATTACTTTTAAAATTGATAATAAAGCTAATTTTATATCATTATTATCTATTAACCTCTATATTTGAATACTTATATTTGCTACCACTATAATATTATAGTACTTTATACTATATAATATAAAAATTACTAATAGTATTATACTAAAAACCAAATATTATTATAATTTTATAAAAAAAGTTATATATAGTTAAAAAAATATATAATTAATATAAATATTTTTTAATAATTTTTATTTATTATTTATAAATTTAGATATTTTTAATTAGGTTAAAATCAAAGTTATAAAAAATTTTTATTATATAAAAAACTAAAATTTAAATTTTTATATTAATTAAAAACTTTATTTTAGTATTATATATTTAATACAAAATTAAATATAATTTTTAAATAATATTGCTATATAAAAATGATAATTATATATTAAATACATAATTATAGCTTAAATTAACTTAATGAATTTTTAAATAAATTTAAAAAAAAACTTAAAATAAAGTTATTAATATAAATATATATTTTTATAAAAGTATTATAAAAAATTAACATTAAAGTTATTTTATGTATATATATTAAAAATTAGTTTTTATATACTAAAAACTTTACTTTTTTGCTTTTATAATATAGCTTTAAAAATTACTTTTAAATTTTTAAATTAGAATAAATTATAATTAGCTATAAAATAAATTTATAATTTAATTAAATTAATAAATATGTTTTCTATTTTTTAATATTGTTATATAAATGATATATTTATTTAATTTATATTTAATAATATAATAAAACTTATAAATTTTAATACTACTTTTTAAATTATTATTATACTTTTAACTTAAATTTCTATTTTTATATTATATTAACTATTTTTTTAAAACTAGTTTAATAATACTTTAATATTAAAACTTTATTTTAATACTTTATTTAGCTTAAAAACTATTTAAAACTATTTATGTTAAATAAAATTTTATTTATACTAAAAAAAACTAAAGTATAGCTTAATAATATTATTTAATTTAATTAGTTAAATTATATACTTTTAGTATATTACTAATTATATAACTATATTATATAATAGTATAATCTTATAATATATACCTAATTATAATAAAGTTTATATTTGTTAGCTTATTTTTCTATTATTATACTTATATAAAAATATAATTTAAGTGCTAATATTTTATTTTATTATTATTATTATATAAAATAAGTATTAAATATAGCATTATTTATTTTATAAAGTAAGATATTAAAATATTTTATTTTATTTTATAATATAAAATTTCTAATATATTAAAATTTGAAAAAAAAATTAAAAACTTTCTACTAATAATTAAATAATTTTTAATAAAATTTAGTAAATTTTATTAGTTTTTTAATTTATAAAATGTATATAAATATGGATATTTTAGTTAATTTTTTAAATTAAATTTAGTTATTTATTTATTTATTTAAAGTAACATTTTTATAGAATAGTTTTTTTTTAAATATACTATTAATCTAAATAAAAATTTAAATTGCTTTTTAAAAAACTTTATATTAAAGAATTATTTAAAAAAAGCTATTAAATTACTAATTTAAATTAAATAATTTGGTTAAATTAATTAAATTTTCTAATTAAAAATATAATATATTTTTTAAATAAATAATATTTATAATAGTTTAATATTTTAATAATATATATTAATTATAGTATATAAATATATAAGTTTTAAATATAGCTTTAATTTATTAATATATATATAATAAGAATTAAAATTTTTAAAATGCTAAAAAATAGCTAAAGTATTAATATTAAAATAAAATCCTTTTTATTATAATTAAATTATATATTTTAATAATATTAAAATTTAAAATAAATATTAAAATTTTATTTGCTAAATATATTTAATATTTTTTTAAAAATCTAGCTTTTATTATAAAATTAGCTAAAAATTTAAAAAATTTATAATATATAATTAATTAATTTTAATTTATATTAATAATATATTTATTTAAATAATTTGATTTTTTATCTTTTTCAATATATAATATTTTACTTATTATTTTTATACTTTTTAACACTTTTTTAAATTTATATACATTTTAATATTTAAATATTATTATTATATATAATTTTTTAACTTTTTATTATTTTTTAATTTTATTTTATTTTAGTAAATATAATTTTATATAACTATAATATTATAATATATATTAATATTATTAATTATATTTTTAAATATATAGTATAATTTACTAAATTATTATTAAATAAACTTATATAAATATATATTTTTAATAACTTTTATATTTAAAAAAAATGCTTTAAAAATTAATTTTAGCTATTTTATTAATAAAATACTAATTAATTATATAGTTAAATTTATAATTTTAGTTTAGCTAATATATATAAACTATATATTATTAATAAATAATAGAAATTATAAATACTATAAATAATAATTTGTATATTATTTAAATACTACTATTTAAATAATTATAATATTTTTTTAATTTATAAATTATTGCTTTTAGTTTTAATTTATAGTATTAGTATAAGTAAAGTATATATTATATTTTTAAAGTTTTATTTTTTACTTTATAAAGTAAAAATTTTATAAATATATATATTTAATTTTAAAATTTTATTTTGTTATATTTAGTATAGCTATATACTTTTTTACTGAATATAATAAAATAGTAAATAAAAAATTACTCTACTAATATAAAATAAATTAATTTAAAATTTTATTTATTTTAAAATATATAATATTATTTTATTTAATAAAGTTATATAATTTTTAAATTTTTTTAGTTTATTTACTAATTACAAATTATAATATATAAATTTTATATTGCTATTTTTTTATACTTATTATTTTTTATATAGCTTAAAATTTTAAAATAATAAATATATTAATTCTAGAAATATTAATAATAATATAATAGTACTACTATTTAGCATTTTTTATAATCAATACTTAATTATAATAACAGCTACTTGATATTTTAAAAATTAATTAAAAAGTAATAATAGCATTATAATTAAAGCTAATTAGCTAAAATTTAAAACTTAAATAGGTTTAAATTTTAATCTAATTATTAAAGTTTAATTTACTAACTTTTTGATTATTATTTTAAAATATTTATTTTAATAATAGTATAACATTTATAATAAAAATAATATATAAAATTTTTAGTTAAAATTTTTAATTATAATTAAAGTAAATTAAAGCTACTTTTTTATATAGTAGAGAATTTATTTTTTAGATAATTTTTATTAAAATTTAAATTATTTTTATATAACTACTAATGTAAATTTATACAAATATTTTAAATTTTTAAACAAATTACAATATCATATTAGTAAATAGTACTTTCTTACTAATTATAAAGGTACTTTATTATTTTATAAAGTTTATTATTTTTTCTTTTTTTAATAAATTTATCAATTAATAGTTTAATTTTATAGACTATGTACTACAACAGTACCTAATTTATATTAATTTATATGTATATATAATTTTACAATAAATTATATATCTAACATAATGTAAATAAATAATTTATAGAATATGTATTAAATACCTTTAAACATTCTGAAATATTTAGTATTTTACAGTAGATAAAAATATTTAATTATATATATATTGAGTTATACTTATAAAATACAAATTAGTAAGGAAGTAATTTCTTTATTAGATAAATTTTTATGGTTGATTACACTAAAAAGGATTCTCCTTATAAATATTTTACAGTTTGCTTTTTTATCAATCAAATAACTTCCTTTAAAGAAAAGTTAGAATAAAAATATTTTTATAAAGTTAAACGTTTAATAAATTTAAACTTATATTTAAATTATACAAGTTCAGCAATTAATACTTCTACTCCATCGTTATAGATCAAATACCCCTGACTCAAATAAACTTTCCAAGCTATGTCCCTAAACTGAAAAGTCATAAAATTGAAATATAAAGTCGTCCCTATAAAGCTAAGTATAGCAGTTGTTAAACACCCACCCATAGAAAATTGTAGAACGTCGGTTACTAGTATTTGGTTTGATGCTAGAGTTGAAAGCTTGGAAAGGACTGTCAGGTGTAAGTTGTTTGAATTGTGAATCCGTACGATTACTTTCCATATAAGAATTGGAATCAAATAGCTAAGAAATGCAAACGACCGATATAAAAGCCGAGATTTATAAGTAGCTAAGGTTGATGTATAATCAAAATGAACTATTCTTAAAAGGTTACGGTTGACGATAAGGAATAAAAGCCATAATAAAGCAGGGTAAGTTACTTTCCACTTGTACTCAAAAAGTAGTTCGTTACTGATTTCGAACTTATATTTAAGATCGATTTTCTCATTAAATTTGCTTGCCCATAGATAATTCATTATTAAACTGGTGGACATAATGTAACTACCAAAACTGACTAATAACTTTATCAGGGAAGGCAGTTTAAAAATATAATACATTAAAATTGAAATGTATAAAGTTAACTGAATCAAGATATTTAGTTTGGAAAAAGAAGAGATAAAGATGTTGCTTTGATTCAATTCAAAAGTCTTTAAATGAAATATATAATACCAGTAATAGCAAAGTATAAAATAAAGAGTTATCAAGGACGGTAACTTGGAATTTACTTGAATCGTACAACTACATTTCGTTCTTAATTTTTCTGAATACTGTTGAAATCCAGTTTCGTTTCGTAAACTACTTTTAAACTGGTTGGAATCGAAAGGATGTGTATTGGGTACACCAAAAGTTGGAACTGATTCGTAACGTCTATGGTTTTTACTCTTTTCATTTTTAAAGTTCTTCATCTTGTAAAACTTTTACACTTACGCTACCATTTATTTACAACTAAACCCCTCCGCTTTTAAAATTTATTTATATCTTTTATTCCAGTTCTATCAAAGGAAATGTTGGATTGGCAAAAAAAAATTAAAGTTGGAGTTAAAACGTCACTTCATTATTCTTTAAACAGTATCTTATTTGATAATATTAAATTAAAATTTTATTTAACCCACAAACATTAAAAATATTTTAAAATTTAACTGATTCGGAACAATCGGTAAGATAGAAACTTTGAAGTTTGTTAATCATAATAGATTAGGTCTATTTGATTCTCAATTCTTTCTATTCATCCATGTGCCGCATTTATCCTGACTTTTATTTAAAATTAAATTTGTAGGTTCCTTGGCAACAGAGAGTGAAGGGAATAGGTCTGAAGTTATTTTACTTACACCTTTTCAAGCTAGTAGATGTTTACATTGAAGACTTGTTAGGTGCTATAGTTTAATAACTATTAATACTATTGTATATTCTTTTATATTATTAAATAATATAATTATACCAATTCAAAAACATTTATAAATTATTAAAATTTTTACATCAAAAGTTTGTTCTATTTTATAGTTAACATTTAAAACAAAACTGTTTTATATTTTTTAGTAAAAATTATGTATATATATATTAATGGTATTTATAAATTATAATAGTAAAAGCTATTTCTCTTAATTATATATTTATATAATAAAGAAATTAAAATCAAAATCTCAAAATATTATCTAAATTTTATTAAATTTGTTTACAAGCTAAATTATACAACCTATTTTCTTGAATGCTGCAGTTGGAAGTAAGGTAGGTACAGGTACAGCTAAGAGTAGTAGGTGTATTATAAACACATTTGTTAGGACTGAAGAAACCTGATTTAACACCATCACAATCTGAGTTACAACCGAAGTTTTTGTTAACGTTATTACGATCAGTTGATTTCAAATTAACGTTACATAAATAGGAAGTGACTTGAGTTAAAGAAACAGCTAGTAAGATAAAGGTAGATTTATTGAACATTTTAAATAAAGTGTTTTAAACGACAATAGTGGCAAGGTTCTGTTTATTTATAGCTAAAAATTCAACTCATTTCTATTAGAATAAGAAATATACTTGTTTTTTAAGAGTATAATGAAGCTTAGTAGCTTAAGTCCAATATATGTTAATACTATAAATTCAATTTATAAAGGCCTGGATTAGTATATAGTATGTACCTTTTTAAGAAGAAGTGAATAAAATCTGTAAATTGTTCGATATTTTAAAGACTTGTCCGCGCTTGTTAGAAAAAATAGTATAAAGACGAGGCCTAGTCGTTATTTCGTTAAATGTTCGTTAATTAACCTTATACGTATCTAGACTTTAATCACTTTTTGATCATGAAGTATTTAAAAAATTTTGACATCTCTAAAAATATTTGAAATAACGCTTTAAAATGCTAATCTAACCAAGTATAACTAATTTTTAAGTTAAAAATCTGTATTTAGTATCGGAATAGCAAGTAAAATATTTTGTCCGTACTATTAGAATCAGTTTATAACTTGTAAACAAAAGTATAAACATAAAAGGATAGCTAAATCACGCTTTGAAGTGTTGGTTATTGTAGAATTGTAAGTAACACCTACAATGGTACATTTATTAAACTTACAAATAGATCTCACCACCACTTTCAAAAACGGATATATGATTTGTCACTATATCTGCCTTTTAACTGGAATGAAGGTTCCGATATATTTTATAGTACCCACGTTATCAGGAATGAATAAAAGTGCTTTGCACAATTTGAATTAAATGGTCTACTTTATATACTCTTGATTCCTCTTCTTCAAATCGATTGTCTTTGAATTTTACTTCTTCAATAACAAAAGAGTAGATACTAGTGTTACGTGGCACCGATCGTTACCAATAAACAAAAAGTATATATAACAACTCAGAAATTATTCTCTATGGATTAAAACTAGTATTTTTGATCATGCTACCTATATATTTAAATTAGATATCACGTAAGCAACGCACTATTTATTTTTATAAATTGTTTAAAAGACCACTTATAGATTCTACAAGCTTTAGTTCATCTCATATTTGCTTAACAAATTTTTTATTAAGATTTTCAAAATACTGTATAAAATATTTAATATTAAAACTAAAATTAATAATTATATGTCTACAGAAACTTAAATTTTAGTTAATTTATTATTTTAATATACTATTTAATTTTAATTAAGTTCATAATTCAAAGTTTTAGTTTTTTAATACAAAAACGATTACCGTTTATTTCAATCAATATAATAACAATAAGTTCGATTAAAAGTATTATTTAAAGTTTAATTATATATGTTTACTATTTAAACTTATCCATTTTCAATCTAATTAAAATTGTATAACTTTTTAAAAATTGAATTAAACTTGAAAATACTGTATTTTTTAAAATCAATTTAAATTTGCTGAAACCTTCAATAAAGAATTATAAGCTAAATTAAGTAAAGCAGTATATAAAACTAATTGGATTTAAATCCATTTTTAAAAATGATCTGATATATTTTTTATAAAAATTGATTAATTTAAAAATAAAGTTTACATCTTTGATATTAATATTATAATATATAATTGCTACTATTATTTGTAACTAATCTAATAGATTATTAGTCTAAATAAGACTCTATTTGTATTATATAGTAAAAGTATTTTGATTAAAAAAATAAGTAATAGTAAAAAAGTAAAATAAAAGTTATATATAAAAGTAAAAATTCATTATTATTTATAAATTTTCTTAAAAAGAAATTAAAATTTAACTAATAGATAATTTAAAAAAGTATAGAAATTAATAAAAAAATATAATATTTATTATAAGTAAATAATTTTTTATAATAATAATATAGTAGTAGTTATATATTTATGTAAATAGAAAACTACTTTTTATTTCTATATTATAAAATAAAAGTGAATAAACAAAAAAAATAGTTTAAGTATTTCATTAAAATTTTAAATATTTATTTATATCAAAATACTTCTTTATCTATAACTTTTAATTATAAATTTTGATCACTTTATTAAAGTTGTCTTAATAGTTAACTTTAAACTTTTTTAGCTTAGCTATATTAGTAGTCTATTAAATATTATTAATATACTTCTATAAATTATTATTATTTAAATCTTCTTACTTGAACCTATAAAAAAATTAATTATAATATCTTTTTATTAAATATTAACTTAGAAGCTGTTAATAGTTTTATTTTAGAGGATTCTATAGATTAATATTGGTTTTAAAGACTACTTTAATCATTCTAAATGAAAAAGAATATATTTTTATTAACTTACTAGTACTTCAGTTGCCTATACTAGATAGCATTTCTAATTGGATATATTTTTTTAATTAAACTTTTTAGGCTATTAACCTAGTTAGAAAACTTATCTAAATAAATGTAATTTCAATGTTATTTTTATTTTAAATATTAAAGTATCTTAAAAGTAGTACGTTTTGTTCTCTATAATCCCTGATATTTAGGATATTAGATACCTTTTTCTGTTTAATCAGATTAAATACCTATTCTGCTGAATGCTGTAAAATATTTCATTCTCTTCACGGAAGGTCTTGGATCTACCTTCCCTTACCCTAGTAAATATCTCTCTCAGTGGTATGTAAGATAACAATGTAGGTAGGAACGCAAATTTACTAAATAGAAATAGAAATATGAAAAAATCAAACTATTTATTTCAAGTTTTATTCTATTTTAAGGGAGGTAAGTTTATAAAACTATTTTAAAAGATAAATTATTTACCATCAATCTATTCCGTTATTTTAAAATACCCCTTTTGAACATAGGCTTATGGTTATACGGACGATACGCATGTTTAGTACTTTAAATAATATTGTTAAACAGGTATAAAGTTGAACGTTTTAATATGACCTAAGAACTTAATTAATGAGAATATTTAAACTTTAGAGGTAATTCAGGTAAAAATTTAAATATAAATAAAGTTGCTTACAAAATCAAAAACACAGCTACCAAAAATATCCGAAAAAGTTACCATATTACTGATTGTTGCTAGCTACACCTAAATATTCGCTTTTTTAAGCAAGGTACCTTTAAATATAACAAAAGAAAGTAGTAATCATTACAACTTTAATTTTTTAAAAAAATTATAATTTTTACTAAACTATTTTATTTATAAAGTTATACTTTTATAAAAATAAAATTTGATGTTAATTGAAAAGAAGCTTTATATAAAGATTTAAGTAGTAGTTTGAATTGGTGCATCGTAAGTAGTTTCACATTCTCCAGTAATAGTTACGGTTACGTCGGTAGTAGCTACAGTTCTAGTTATAAACTCGGTAGAAGTTTCACATTTCAAAGCGGAAACCGATGAGATAGTAGCGATGAGAGCTAAGATGTAGAATTTCATTTTTAATATTAATAACGTTTAGTTGTACTTATTACCTTTATATATAGTATAATTAGTTTTGTTATAAACTTTTTAAATTTGTTATATTAATCGATATTAGCTGCACCATGATGTACTTAAAATTTGGTTACCAATCCGAAAATCATTTATTTAAAAATATATATATTGTTTTAAGCTCCTTTTACCAACTACTACCATCGTTACCGTTAAAATATAATAACTTTTAATGTATAATACAATTAATTTTAACGTATTACTTAAACACCTTTTTTCATTTTAAATTTATAAAATATTAATAAGTAACTACCAATATTTTTATTTTTATTTACTATACCCGGTAATAAACCTTTAATATTTCGTAGTTTTATAATTTATCAATTTTTTTTTAAAAGTTTATAAATTAATTAAATTTTTTTTAATAACTCTTATTCCCAATATACTTATAAAAAAATTACATTTTTTAGATTAAAGTATAACAGCTTTATTATAATTTTGATATAAGCTAAAAAAAATTATTTTAAATTTATAAATTATTTTTAAATTGATTGTAGATAATAGAAATTAATTTTTAAAATATTTTATTATTATTATTTAGTGCTATTGAATTAAAATATAAATTTATATACATATGTTATTATTATTATTATTATTTAGTATGACATATATATATATATATTAAATCAAACCTTGAACAGTATAAAATTTACTTTTTAAAAATTTAAAATATATCTATTAATATAAATTAAATAAAATAAATCTATTTAAATAGACATTTAATATTAATTAATTAAAAACTTAATCCGATATAAAAGTTAATCCCAACATCTTTCAAACATATTCAAATTAAGGGTAGAGGTTCTTAAACTTAGGTACGTACTTGGAAGATTTAGGTGCTTTTGGTACGGTTGGAGTAGGTTTAGGTTGAGGAGTAGGTTCCGGTTGAGTTGGTGGGTTAGGCTTAGTTTCTTTAGTTGGCTCCGGTTTTGGTTCAACAGGAGGAGCCGGTTTCTCTTGAGGAGGAGCTGGTTTCTCTTGTGGTGGTGGGTTTGGTTTCTCTTCCGAAGCTGGAGTAGGTTTATCTACAACAGGAGGCGCTGGCTTTTCATCGGAAGGCGGAGTAGGTTTAGCTTCGTATGGAGCTACTAGTCCATTCTCACAATCAGCGGTTACTGTAACAGTTACGTCGGTAGTAGCTACAGTTCTAGTAACGTACTCGGTAGAGGTTTCACATTTCAATGCCGATGTTGCGGAGATGATGGCGATTAAAGTTATAATATAGAATTTCATTTTTTATTTTTTTGAATATTCAATATCGAATGGAATAGTTTAAAAATATAAGTTAAATTTTTTGTTCAATATACCGTTTTTATAAGTACGGTAGTGTTTGAAAGCTGTTGTACTAAACATAGATGTTCACCTTCCCTCTTTAAAGTACCCTACAACGAGTACAATTAGCGATTATCAAATCTGTTAAGTTTAATAATTAAAATAATATACCGATTTAACGTACTTATTAAAAGTTATAATATACAACTCTCAAACATAAAATAGTTTAAAGATTTAACGTACCTATCTATAAAACAAATATTTTGTTAAAAGTATAGTAAAAACTAATCCAAAGTGACGCAATACTTATAATTTACAAATTTAATTGAAACCAATAAAAAGTGTAAACTATATCATAATAAAATTATAGTTAAAATTTTATTAGGTATAAGGATAGTTGCTTGAAAAGCAAGATTTACACCATAAACTTTTAACGAAGTTTTTGTAATAGATAACTGTAACCAATAAAATAGATTTAAAAGTAGGTATTTCAAACCACCGCTACAACACTTCCATCTTTTTACAATAAGCCGGATCAACAGCGTTAACAAATACTATACAGAATTTAATAATGAATAAGTTTATTATACCAAAGAACTGGCGCTTATCTTTTAGTAAATCGAAAATCTTTAAAATTAAAAATTTTAACTATCAGTTAAACTAAACTGTACCTTTTTTATTAAAAGAAACGAATATTATAAACGAAATGTTGTACCCTAAACTATTACTATTACCTTTAACTCTACTGTACGCGACCCAAGTAGTTTCAGTAAAATGTGTTACTTTTACTTCGACCGAAGTGGAAGTGGTAACTAAAACCGTGGACGTTGTAGTAACCGGTCCTTGCCCTACCCCTACTAAAAGAGGCTACATCTTGAACGATAAGAAGGATAAGGATAAGGATAAGAAGAATAAGAAATAGGTTTATGAGCCTAGTCAACTTTTATTAGCGAGTCATTAAACGTTATTTTTAAATTAAATAACTTATCTATTACTATGTACTTTTTTTTTTACTAAATGTTTATATCTATATAAAAAATTTAAATTACAATTTAAACTGTAATTATAAAGTGTATACCGTTGTATAACGTTAAATTAAAATTTATAACGAATTATAATAGTAATCTATACTTATCAATATATTTTTTATTTAACTGTATAAACTATAAGAATTAACTTATAAATATGACTATAGTTGAAATTTACAAATTTATATTAATATAGAAACTTTCCATTTCGTTAAATTGTAGCTTTAATTCTTTAATTAAAATCAAAATTTTAAACTATTTTTCTATAGCTTTAAACGTTTGTAAATTGAATATTTTATGCAACTAATATTAATAATTTACTATCATAATTTTATTTACTTTATTCGAAGTGTAGTATCCGATTAAGTAAGACGTAATTTAAATGAAATTAGAAATTACTGATTTTTTTTTCAATTTATATCTACTTTTTAAAAAGTTTAGTTAAGTTTAATGTACATTTTATAAAATTGATAAACTTATTGAAGTTAAACATATTGAAAATTTACATTTAAAAAATAAAGAGGAGTAAATATTAAGTAAAGTTGGATAAAATATATTCTAATAAAATATATATTTTATATTAATTTTAAAACTTTGATTAATATTATTAAGTAATTAACTAATTTATAGATAAGTTGAATAAGATGGATTTCTAGTAAAGTTAAATTAAATAAATAAATTTAAAAGTTATGTAAACTATATATTCAGAAAACAAAAATATTAACTAGAGAACAAATATAGAGTATATTACAAAAAATGAAGAAAAAAGAAACGCTTGTATAAAGAATATTAAGTATTCCAATAAGATAAAAACCTTTTTACTAATATAAAAATAATTTATTTAAAAAATTAGTAAAAAAGATAAATACTTAAAAAAATTAAAACTTTGCTTTTTAATTACAATAATATTAATAGTAGCTATTTGAAATTCTTTTCAAATTAACTAAGTTGCTCATTTTTTAAATATAAATTTTATAATTACCAAGATTATTAAAAGTATTATTAAAAAATTAGATAAGTAGCTAAATAAATTACTTTTATAATATTTATATTTTTTTTAATTTTAGTAATTCTTTATTTAAAATAAATAAATAAATTTTTTTAGTTAGTTTTTAGTTTTTTAGAATTACTAGTAGTATTATTAATAATATATTTATTAAAAAATATAAAAAAAATAAAGATTAAAAATAGCAAAAAGAGAAAAAAGTACAATTTTACATATATAGATTTTTAGTAGTTTTTAGTTATCTTTAAAGTTTTTACCAAACTTAAAACTTTAAAAAAATTTAGCTTTATCTAGTTTTAATAATATATTTTTATAGTTAATTTTATTATTTAAAAATTAATTAATTTTTTTATATAAAAGTAGTATTAGTAATTACTATTATAGTACATATATATTTAAATAATATGTAATTTAACTATTTTAGCTTTTTTTTTCTTTTTAAAATAAAAACTAGATTTAAATATTAGTTTTTTTAAATTTAGTTTATTAAACTATTTTATATTTTATACATTTAAAAGTTAAAGCAGTATTTAATTTATAACTAAATATAGTTCAACATTTATTATTTTTATATATTTAACTACTTTATACTATATATTTTTATTAATATAAAGTATAAATTTATATATATTTTTTAAAATTTTAATTATAAGCTATTTTACTTTGTAGGATATTTTAACTATAATATACTTTACTATTTTAATATAAAAAACTATTTATCAAACTGCTATTTTATAAAGTAAACTGTTTTTTCAAATATTTTAAAGGTTATTTTAACTATAATTTCATATATAAACTAAAATATTATAATTATTTTTACTGCTTACTTTATTTATTTAACAAATTACTATATTAATTAAACATATTTAAATATTGAATATGTATTCTATATTAACTAAACTACATTTATTATATATTTAGTACTAAGAAATACTTTTACTAATAAAATATATAAAAATGCTTTTAACTCTACTAGTTAGATTTTTAAACTATTTGATATACTAATATAAATTCTAAAATAATTACAATATTAGCCTAATAATATAAATTATTTATATTTCTCTTTACTTTCAAATTATTTTATTATCTTAAATCTATTGCTACCTATTTTGGCTCTTTATATTATACTATTTATTTTAGATTAAACTGTACTAAAGTGTATTTAGGCTTTAGCTGCTCTATTATATACTCTAGTTTTAACTATTTAGTAGAATATCTAAGATCACTACACTATATAGATTATAAAAGTATAGGTTACTTTCCTATCTTATATCCTAAAGGTGTATATAATTTCTGATGCAACAGTCAATCTATACATTTCAACATATATATTAAAAAAGCAAAAAAAAAAGTTGAAAAACAATAATCTTACTATAGGAATCCTAGCTGCTTCCAACAACCAATAGAAGTTACTTCTACTAGCTCAGCTTACCAAACTGCAACTGTACCCTTTGGGTGGAAATCAGTTCCAAGTATTTTTAAGGGATTGGATTTTAAAAACGTTCAACTGGGTAGGTTGGATATAAGTGAGCCTAGGATGTCTCAGCTTTAAATTCCCCTATAGTTTACTTATAAATTACACATTTAACAGTACCGGTCGTTGTAGATTCACTGTTTAATATTTAATTCTTCATACTTTTCAATTTATGTTACTTAATTGAAAAAAAATAAGCTATAATGAATTAGTTTTAAATATACTTTAAATTTATTTAAATAGTTTCTAAATAAATGGCAACTTTTTACTTTTACTACTAAATTGGCTAGGTAAATAGATTATTAATTTATTTAAGTTCGATAGTTTTCAAATAAATTAAACTCTTCTATTTCTACCGAAGGTCTTAACTGTTGTAACCGATTTTTTAATTGGTGGAATCGGACCGGTAGGTTTTTACTATTCTCCAGTACGCTGTCTCTACAGAAATAAAAGTTTAAGTTACTTAAGTTATTAAAAAGTATGGAATATACCTTAACCACAGTTGTATATCAGCTGGTGCTAAACCAACCGACAGTTCAATTAATTCAGTTAACTCTTCTCCTAAGAATTCAAAGGTTGAAGTGGGATAACTTGTTATAAAGTGGTTTAGAAGTTGACTACGCTCTTCGTAATTAGGTAAATCTACTAACAGGATCTGATCGAACCGACCTAAAGTTGATTAATGATAATTATACATCGTTAACTTTACCCGGTCTTTTTAAAGCTAAATCTAGTTTATCGGGTCGGTTAGTAGTAGCTACTACCAGCACATCCCTACGTTCAGTAACTCCATCCAACAAGTTTAATAAAGTAGTAACTATACGTTGCATCAAGTCACCTAAACCATCTTCATCGAAGCTATCTAAAATTTAATTATATTACATTTAATTAATACAAAAAAAAATATAGGTAAGTACTTCGATTCAATCCAATTACTTCCAAATTTTCTAATAAGATTAAGGAAGGTGCTAGATCCTGAGCTTGTTGAAAGATTTCTCTAAGTTTCTGTTCCGTTCCACCAAACGTATCGACGAATAAACTAGAACTATAAAATATAAATATATAAACAAATTTAAAATATACCATTGGATTTGAAAATAAGGTCTTTTAAGTTGATTCTTAAACCAGTTAGCTATAAATGTCTTACCACAACCACTAGGTCCTACCAACAAAATTCCCGAAGGTGGTTTTAAATTTAAGGGGTTAGTAGTTGTACGGTTCGAATTAATATTTAGTAAAGATAAACTTCGATTTAAAAGTTTGAATACATTTTTACTACCTAACAACTTGTTATAGTTCATAAGCGGATTGTTTGTATCTTTATCAGTCGCATTAGCTTCGTTAAACTGAACTTTTAAAATAAATTGGTCTACAAACTTAATAAATTGAGTTATAGTAAACGAGTTCGTCTTATCTAACACGTCATTTATACTTGTAGTTTCTAAATTAACATTACTTTCTATTAGGTGCTGGTTTAATAGCTGTAACCTTGCTTTTCGATTAGGTAACTTTAACTCTACACTATATTCGATAAATTTATACAACTTAGCAGGTATTTTATCAACCTGATTTAGTTCAAATATTAAAAAACTATTCAACTTTTTAAAATAAATTAAATTTTCGATTAGTTTATCTATAGTTTGACTTTTCAAATCTTGATCTTCTAAATTTAAAATTTTGTCTATATTGGTTACAGTTATTACTGTATTTTTAACTAGGTTATACAACTTATAGTTAGGATTTATAAGTAATAAAGTTAAATCGAATTGTAAAGAAATTAAGGTAAGGTTAATTAAGACCGAGTTGATTAACTTGCTTTTACCATTACCTTTCGGACTTACTATTCCAATACATTTAGGTATTAAATCCGAATTTGATACTTTTTGATAATGAGCTACAATAATTTATAAAAAATATTCAGTAAAATTTTTAAGATCTGACAAGTAGCATTTACTTAATATTGCGGTCAATTTATTAAATTCAGAATCGTACAGTTGTAAAGATTGAGTACTTTTACTTGTCAAACTTTTAAATTGATAAACTTCTAAGTCGATCTTACAATTCGAATCTAATTTATACATCTCTAAGTTCAGTTCGGAATCTGAACAGTTTATTGATGTTATTTGGAACATATATATCAAGTTGTTGTAGTTTAAATGTATAAGTTGATTCGTACATATCTATATAAAATATTTATATTAAAAATAATGGTCAAATTAAAAAATAATTTACTGTAATGTACTGCGTATAAAATTTTTCAATAAGAATAGGAGATAAGAAGTTTATCTGAGTTAGTTCGACAGGTTGATCTTTATTTAAAATTGGGATTAAGGTTAAGTTGGAAGCAAGTTTTAAACCTATATCAAATAAATAAATATTTTATATACAAAATATTTTACCTTCTTCTTCAACAAATAAATAATTTAATTTAACTTCATCTACTTTATTGAATAAATTTTTATAACTGGAATGTAAATAATATTTGTTAGCAGTTAAACCAAAATTTAACTTTAATTTAAAGTTTAATTTAAAGTTATCAAAACTTAAATTTATATACAAGTTCTTAGATTCGTTATAAAGTTCGTGCTCATAATTTATATATAGTTCGGTTTTTGATTCAGTAATACCGTTCGTATAATATTCTAGTTGCGTTGTAGATATTGTTGTCTCTTCCATACTTCTTTTTTGATACTATTCTAAAAAGAAATGATTTTTTAAATTTATTGAAATTTAATTTTCAAATTATGACATTTAAAACCTTATTAAAAATAATAAAATAAGTTTTATTTTTAAATTGATTATTCAGTACCGATAACATATAAATTAATTCTTTTTTAAATTACTTACAACAATTGTCACTAATAACTATAAACGATACTATATATATAACTTAATATAACAAAGATGGAAGTTAAAAATTTAGACTATTTGAGTCTTATATTATTGACAACATAATACGAATAGTTAAAGAAACGAAGTAAATTTTATTACAGAAATATGTTGGAGTTTTAATTTGAAGATCAATTTATTAGTACTAAAGGTAGTTTCTTTCAATATAATGCTTAATGACTTGTACAACGCATTCTATAACCATCCTTTATATACCGTTTGAATTTTCGGATCTACTGTACCAACCATTCAACAGAGAAGGTAACTTCCAATTAATAGTTTCACAACAACTGTTTCGATTGCTATTTTTATTAGCTTTAAACTTAGAAATACACGAATTTATTTTATTTAATTAAATTTCAATTAGAACTTATAAGTTCTTTTTTACATAAATAAAAAACTAATGGGAACTCCTGTTTTATAGTGTTCAATTACTTTTTCAGCTGATCTACTACAGCTTTTTTTTAAAAAAGGTGGACTTTTGGATCAAGTGTAAAATTTGACATTTCAAAAATGAACTAAATTATTAATTTAATAAGTTTTGATTAACTTTTTAAAAAATATATGTAGCAACATATTAAGAAAAGAATATTTGTTTAAAATTTTAACTTAAATAGCTTTAATATTTTATAAATTATTATTTTTTTCTATTGATCTCTTCATTTAAATTCTAATAAGAAAATATTATATATGTTTTATAATACCTTTTCTCTTTAATTTTGCTACTAAAAGTTTCAACATTTTAAGTATGTACTTTTATAGTATAATTAATAAAATAATTTTTTTATTTTTTAAAGTTTATTTTATTTTTTATACAGGCTAAAATAATTATTTTATGCAATTATTTAGCATTTAAATTTATATCAAAATATTAATTTTAAGTACAAAATTTAATATTAAATGTCAAAATTTGCATTTAATCTAAACTTTTTCTAAAAACTAAAATAATTTTAAAAAATAACTTTTTCCAATTTTAGCAAAATAAGCTATTAGTTCTTTTTATTATATTAACTAAAAAATTAATAAAAATTTGTATATTTTATTAAATTATTACTATTATAGTTTTTAATAATAGATAGCATTTAATTCTAACTAGTTATACTATAATTTTTTATTTATTTTTAAATATTAATTTTTTATAACTATTATATAATTATATATAAACTATTATAAAAGTTTATAGAGTATTTATTTATTTAGTAAATTATATTAAATATTACTTTGTTATTTTATATATTACTATTTTCTAAATAAATAATTATAAAATTTAAACTTTAATTTAATATTAAATTTAAAATAAAATGTTATAATAGCTAAGTTATTAAAACTTTTTTTTAAAAATATTTTTTAAATTTAAATTTTTTAATATAAAACTAAAAAATTTAGCTTTAATATTTAAATAACTTAGTTTATTATTTTTAGCTACTTTTTTATTTTTATTTTATTTTTTATTTAAAAAATAGGTTATTAGCTTATATATAAATATTTAAATTTTAATATAAACTTAGATTTTACTATTTTTTTTAAATTTAAATTATTTTAATTAATAATTTACTATTTTTTATCTTTTATATAAATAAAAATACTACTTTTAAATAATGCTAAATAATTATTCTATTTAGCTAAATTAGCTTTTCTATTTATTTAAAAAATTAATAATTTAAACTTTTTTTAGTAATTTATGTTAAATATAAGCAATTTTTTAGCAAACTATTTATTTTATTTAATAGTAAATAAAATAATTTAGTAATACTTTTTATATATTAATTTATACTTAATATATAATTAAATACTTTAAAATTTTTATTATTATATTTACCTTTATTTTTTTTAATTTATAATTTATTTTTTACTTTTTTACTTTTTACTAATTATTATTAGTATTATTATTAATATTAATATATATATAGTTTAGTTTTTATAATATATTTTTATTATATTATTAACTTTACTAGCTTAATTTTAATTTTATTACTTAACTTTACCATTATTATTTTTATTAATTATTAGATTAAAATTCTTTAATATATTTTTATTAATATTTTAAAAAAATTAAAAAAGTTAATTAGCTTTTTATTACTTTTATACTTTTTTTAGTAATATTTTAACATTTATTAAAAAATAAACTTTTTTTTTAATTTTTATTTATTTATTTTAATTAGATAAAATAAATAGCTTTTTATAATATTTTTTTTCTTTTTATAATAATAATAATTATAGCTTTTAAGTTTAAGTTAATAAACTTTTAAAAACTAAAAAAAATAGCATTAATTTAATATTTTTCATTTTTACACTTATAATAATTTATAGTTTTTTTTAGCTATTATAGTTTTTTTTTATTTTTTTATTTTTTTAATTATAATTTTTTAATTTTTTAGTTTTATAAAATAACTAACTTTAAAATATTCTTTTTTAATATTAAGCTTATATTAATTAAAAAATAATATTGAAAGCTATAATTATAATAAAAATAGCCTAATATAGCTAACTTAAATTAATTAATTTTTTTTTCTATATAGCTAATATTTAAAAAATATAAAAATAAATTTATATACTAAGTTATTTAGTAAACTATTAATAATTTACTTAATATAAATAAATATATTACTATAATTTTTATATAATTTATTTAATTTAATAATTATAAATAAACTTTAAAAAGTTTTAAATATATTTCAGCTAATTTAAATATTTTATATTTTAAATAAAGTTAGTTAACTTTGCAATATTTTTATTTTTATTTGGAAAAACTATTTGTAATTTTTATATTTATTATAAAATAAATGTATTAAAATTTTCAAATTAATTTTAAATTTAAAATATTTAACTTTAAATTTAGTTTAATTAATTAATATATATTTATATATATATAATTTTATAAATTAAAAGTAGTTAATTATTTAAACTATAATAATATTATTAAAACTGTTTTTTATAGTAATATTTCAAAGCTAAAATAACTAAAGTATAATTAGCAGATTTAAAATAAATAATTTAAATTACCTAGTTTAGTATAAAATTATTATATTAATTATTTAAGATACTAAAATAGTTTATATATAATATTAAATATATAAAATAAGTAGTAATAGAAAGAAATAATTTTAAACTAGAAGAATAAACAGTTAAAATAGTTATAGTATTATTAATAGTTTATAAAGCTACATTTTTAGTAAAAATTATAGTAAAACTTACTAAAAGTATAATGTATAAATTGTATAAGTTTTGAATTTAAAGTTAGATTTAAGATAAATAATTAAAAGTTTTTATTAAATATATAAATAAAAATAGAATTAAAGCTAGTATAGCTTTAATTCAGATAAATAAACACAATTCAATTATAACAAATTGTTATAAACAATTAAAAAACTAATGAAAGCTATTTTAGTATATTTTAATTAAATAATAGATTACATTAATAGAAATTTAATCATTTAATTAAGTTAAGAAGTTACTATTTTAGACTAAATATAAATTAGTATTTTGCTGTTAAATAGAGCTTTCTCGGTATACATAAAAAAAGAAAAGTAGCCTAACTATATGAAATCCTTAATAGAGCTAACATTTGAACTTAAAACCTTCAACACCTCAAATTAATTCTATTGGAAGTACAGCTTAAAAATAGGACTAAAATGTAAAAATGTATTTAGAACTAAAAATTATGTAAATTATTAAAATTATTTGTGAGCATATATTTATATTGAAAATAAATTTTATATCAGATTTGTAATCGATAATTTAAAAACATAATACACTTTACAATTTTCTATGGGGTGTATTTGTACCCTTCCAAGTTGTTGTATTTAGTTTTTAATGAATTCGACCCCTTCTAGATTTAACAGATTTTAATTTGGAAGATTCAGTTTTTTAATAAAAGGAGTGACTAATTTTACTAATTGTTGTTTTAGGGTAATGACCAATAACTACACCACGCTTAGGGGATTTAGGAGAAACTAATCCCCGTAAACCAAAACGATAGTAAAGGTGGGATTTCAATGAGCGTTGGCAAATCATATTGTTTTATCAAACGTTGTGTGACTGCTGGATATGATAATTTAGAAATATCCGTTAAGTAATCGAATTGGATTGTAAATTAAACCAAATTTTTGGTGAGTAAAGTTGTTTAGCTCCCCGCTAAATTTAGATGCTAAGCGGTCTACCAGCTTCAACTGAGATGGCTAATTTTAAATAGTTTAAATTCATACGCATCACTTGTAAGCTTACTTAACTACTTTGAACTGAGTCAAACTAAGAAGATATGAATTCATTGGACATTTACAACGTTTTAATTTAAGTTACCACTTAAAAACCTGGAAATATTAAGTATCGGTATAATAAGCTTTGTTAAATTGCATAAAACGACGCTATACATAAGTATAAATAGAATCAAATTTAATATCGAACCCACTACTTTCTCTTCCTTGCACCTTTATCCCACTTAATTTTGCTATCCAATCCTTATAAATATTTAATTATGTTGACATTAAGCGAAGTACGACCAGTAACTTCTACAGCAAGTTACCCAT
This sequence comes from Capillidium rhysosporum, assembly GCA_037055185.1. NCBI lineage: Eukaryota > Fungi > Entomophthoromycota > Entomophthoromycetes > Entomophthorales > Capillidiaceae > Capillidium > Capillidium rhysosporum. The sequence continues at coordinate 8,693 of JAWQFY010000303.1, read as the reverse complement.
CTAATTTACCTCGGTTGGTTCCTAAATTTAAAGCAGCGCTGGGTGACCACGTTTTTTTTTTCGATATCGATAATTGTTTATACGACATTGCATCCGGTATTTCAGACATTATGTGTAAAAGGTACGATTGTAAAAGGGAGGTTGTTAGGGTAATTGTGGTTCACAATTACCTTAACAGCCTCTCTTTTTTTCGCTCAATTTTTTAATCCATTTTATTTAGGATCAGTCAATACGGTATCCAAGTAGGAATTCCAGAGTCCGAAGTAGAAGAGATCACTTTAAACTACTATAAAACGTATGGGTTAGCTATCCGTGGTTTTATCAAACATCATGGTGTCGACCCTACCCATTATGGTATACTACTAACGTTGTTCAACTAACTTACTTACTTTTAGATTTAAACGTCGACCAATCGGTCCCACTCGAAGATATTTTAAAACCGTGCCTTAAACTTAGATCGATGCTTAAAAAGCTTAAAGTTAGAAGGTGGGCATTTACGAACGCTAACAAACCGGTACTAATATTTAGCTAATATAAACGTACTAACTTTCAATAGCATGCCGATAAAGTTTTAAAGTTACTTGGTATTTCCGATCTATTTGAAGGGGTAACTTACTGCGATTATTCCGAACCTAACTTTAGCTGTAAACCAGGTACGTTTTAGCTAATTTTATTTATGCTAACTTTATTTATAGAGCTACCAGCATTCGAAAAGGCTATGATGGAAGCTCAAGTAGCCCACCCTAGTTTATGCTACTTTGCCGATGACTCCATTAAAAATTTAGATACTGCTCAGGAATTGGGCTGGACTACCGTTCATGTTACAGGTTCGAGGAATCCCGGAAATAGTAAATCTGGGTCTCATCCATCTTTAACTTTCATCTACGATTTACCTTCTTTACTCCCTCATCTTTTCTTGTAACTTATTTGTAGTGGTAGCATTGTGCATGCAATTTTAATAAAGCATCTATTTATTAGAATCAACTTTATATCTACTTTTGGTAGTAAACGTAAGGGACTTAGATCTTAAATCAATAATAACTCCGAGCTCTTAACATCTTACTATTGGTTGAGTAATCCATTAATCAATAAATTTACATAATTTCAATTTTAATTTATATTGATATAAGCAAAAACCGAATATAAAGAGTATACTCTCAATACTAGCTACGTTAGTTTTTAAGAAGTTATTTGTTTTTTACTTGTAATAGCTACATTTATAAATTATTCATTACAAAGTTAACAATGGCTGCAGTAACTTTTAATATTTTTGATCTTACTATACTATTGAGTGTTGAAGAGCTGCAATTCAGTACTAAACGGTCTACCAATCCTAAAATACCAATCAATTTGTTGTATTAGATTTTATACTACGTTTACTTAATTTCTTGGAAAGTTATCAGTTAAGTTTATTCCTCTGATATAAGCTAAAAGTATATTTATTCAATAGAATATATATTATTATAATACAAATTGTAAAATAAATTAATCTCATTAAATTATAAGTTTTATATAATTTAAAATAAGTATGTAGTTATAATTATTTAAATTGATTAACTTAATTTTAAAAAACTAGAACCAATTTTTATTATTAAAATTTTGGTATAATGTATGACTCTTAGGCTATTAGCTAAAGTAAACTGAAAACCTGGCTTCTTTAGAGAAGATAAAATTATATAAGAAAAGAGTTTAAATTAAGACCACTTTAATAATAAATCTAAGTATAGCACAATTTATATATTATAATCAAGTATAGTAAAATAGAGTTTAACAGTAAGAAATAGCCTAAATAATATAAAAAATTTCTATAAAAGGTAATTAATTAGCTTAACTGAATCTGTAGTTAACACTAAAGTTATAATTAAGTTAATTATATATGTGTTTAATTACTAAAACTATTATAATAGCTATTTAAACTTCTTATCTTATATGAGCAAATTTAAAAACTATTATACTATATACTATATTTTTTTTGCAAATTTTACTATTAGAAGATAAAATATAACTTTAAAATAATTACACAAATAAAAGTAAGCTTTTTAAATAATTATAAAAAAATAAAGTTAAAAAGTAATAAAGTAAAATATAATTACTTATTATTTAATTTTTTAAAGTAAATTATTATAATACTTTTATTATATTATTTAACTACTTTTAAAACTTTTAATTTTACTATTAGCTTTTAATTTTTTTTAGTATACAATAATAAAATTATAATAGCATAAATATAAACTTAGTTTTCCATTATAATTTATAAAATTATAGTAAAAATTTTCAAATTTTACTTTATTTACTTTTTTTTAATAAGATATAATAAAAAAGTAACTTTAAACTTATATAAATATAAAACTGCTATTATAAAAAAAATTAAAAAAAGCAAAGCTAACTAAATATATAAAAATTAATATATATATATATTAATAAATAAAATATATTTTTTAATATTTTAAATTAATTTTTAATATATAATACTTTATTTTTTTAATATACTTATTTTAATTTAAATTTATTAAATATTTAAAAAAAAACTTATTAGATTTTTATAATATTAATATTAATTAAACTTATTAATTATTTTAGCTTTAACTTTATATTTAGCTTTAATATAAACTTATAAAATTATTTATATTTAATTAAAATAAAACATACTTAATTATAATTATTATATACAAAAATATTATAATTAATTAATAAAAAATTAATAAGAAATATTAATATTATTTAACTATTATAAATATATAATAGTAGTTTATATTTTTTATATTTACTTCTTTTAAAATAAGCAGATAAGTTTTATTTTAAGCTTATATTTTTTAAATTACTAAAGCAATAATAAATATTAAAAAATTAAAAATAAGTTTAAGCTATTTCTTATATAATTAAATACATTTTAAATTTGCTTAATTTATTTTTAAATTTAATTTTAAACAGCTTTTATTATATCTAAAACTTATTTATTATTTAATATTATTTTTTTAAGTTTTTAAAAATCTAAAGCTAAAAAATTTACAATTATATTCATAACTAAAACAGTGACTTACACTACTAATGTTCATTTTAGCCAATTATTACATAGTCACTTGCTATTTAAGATCTAAAATCTAGTGAGTGTTAATGCTATTAACTGGAATATCAGCTAATATAAGTTAAGTAAGCTTACCTTATTATTGTATGCTTTTAATTAGACTATGAAAATACTACAACTTCAATTTTATCAAAATTTAAAACATTAGTAAAGCATATTTATATGCATACCAGATTAAATAGTTTAGTATAAAACCTATATTAAATGAAAAATAACTAATATATATTTTAAAATCGTTTCAATATATATAAAATAGCTTTTAAAAAATTTGTTTATCCAGGGATCCAATGAAATATAATAGGAAAAATATTAAGCACTACTTTAATTTACCCTTAAATTATCATTTTACATATCCACTTTCAACAAAAAAATCTAATGGGATCCTGCAGTGATGATATCATCATAGTTTATATAGAAAATATAAATAACATTCGTTATTAAGTAGGCTAGTTAAGAGAGTAGATAAAATGAGCAATCAAGCTGAATTACAAAATTGGTTTTCGCGCGTGGACAGTGATGGTTCTGGGCAGCTTTCAGCAAATGAGCTACAACAGGCTTTAGTTAATGGTAAGCAATTATATTTTTAACAGACATTAATATTTAATTTAAAGGCGATATGAGTCAATTCAGTCTATCTACCGTTAAATTATTTATTGACATGTTTGATGGAGATCAAACTGGTACTATCAATTTCCAAGAATTTCAAAATCTCTACCAGTATATCATCCAGTGGCAGAACTGTTTTAGAAGCTTCGATAGAGATCAGTCGAACACTATGCAAGTTATGGAACTTGGTTTTGCCTTACAGACTTTCGGTTTCAACTTATCGCCTCAGTTCTTGACCAAATTAATAAAAAAGTTAAACAAGCATAGTAACTTCTAGTTTAATTTCAATTTAATTAACCTTTTAGAATATCAAGACAGCAAAAAATTTGCCGGTTACCAAGGCCCCGATTCAGTTACTTTTGATCAATTTATTGAAATATGTGTTAGAGTTAGGATGTACACCGAATCCTTCCGTAGATTTGATAACAATAATGACGGTACCGTAATGATTAATTATGAACAAGTAACTCTTCAATATTTTTATTTCTAACGGTTTCCATAGTTTTTGGATTTGGTTTCTAACAATTAATTAAATGGATCATCTATTTTAAAGGTTATTTTTAAACTTTTTTTTCTCCAAACTAAAATTTTGAAATTTAATACTAATGATTTCATTAGAAATGTATAGCTTCAATTATAATTTCTATTTGCTCTTTTTTACCATTTTCAACTATATTAATATTTATTTTATAGTAAAACAATGATTTTAACATATATGGTTTCTAAATTCGTTAATTTTAATATTTAGTAAAACATGTGATTACTATAAAGCAATTTATTCGTTAGATTTTTATTCACCACGATCAATAAATTTCAATACAGTTGTAAGAAAAAGTAAACTAAATTCGAATTGAGAAAAATTGTTAGCATACTTGATTATACCTACTATTTATAAAATTAATTGTTTAATCTGGCTATAAATTTAGTATAGTAACTTATTAAAAGTATATAAATGCGATTATGGCATGTTTCTTTTAAAACAGTCTCTTTACGGCTTAACTTCATTTTTGTCAATATTTTTTCTGTTTTCATATCATTCATAACGTAAATTAAATTTATTTAGTGAAGCATTTGTTTGGTGTGTATATAACTATAATAAATTTAGAAAAAATTATAATATTAACTATCATCTTACATAAATTTATTTTATTAATTTCATTATCTTATTTAAAATGCTTCACAATAGAGCTTACTATACTTGATTACAGTATTAATCTATTAAAAACTTTTCTATCTTTTGACGCATTAACCGATTTCCAATAGTTGAATGGTACTTTTTTATAGAATATATAAATATACTTTAAAGTTAGATTGTAAACCTTTTAATATAACAATATTTATTATATTGACTTTAAATATAGAAAAAACTAAATATGCTTAATAAAAGAACTGCTGCAATTAATCAACATGGTCCAATACGTAAAATTTACTTTAAAAAGTTGATGCTTATTAATTTTTATTTTCGATCTAAGTATACTTTTTCTTCATTCCAGGTTTTTTAATTAATAATTATTTTAAACAATATTAAGAAATAAACCATTCCTATAGTAACACTACATATCCCTGCCTATTTTCAATTTCAGGTAGAATAATTTGATATATGAGTTTTGGTTAAGTTTTATTTCCCTTTAGTTAAACTGCTCACATCTCAAAATTTTAATGTATAAGCTTTTCTTTTGTAAAAGTTTATATCGCATATGCTATCATTCTAGATGGGAAAAAATAGTTACCTTCCCACTTAATAAAATATACCGAAAATATAGCTGAGGTTTTAGATAAAAATAAATAAATAAATTCCGATTTAAATTACAAATTAAATTTTAGAATCTCGAAATCCAACCAAATTATTTTGGTTAAAATGAAAATTTATTATAGTCTTCAGCTTGATGTATCTCTGTACTCTCCTCCAATTCCTCCTCTCGCTTACCTGCTGATATTCTCCACCATTCAGCCTCTGTCCACTCTCTCTAATCCTGTATTCTTAGCCTTCAGCGTATTTTTTATTTATAATACACTTAAGTCGGCTTTTCGATCTCTTATGAAAAAAAGAAATCTAAAAAAAATTATTTTTACTTAAAAGAAGCATTTGGTTTAATTGGGATAAAACTGCAAAACTTATTGTGTTGAATCTTCAAAATTTTACTAAAGGGGTTTTATTAATAAATAGGAAGGCTGATTGCTTTTCCCAAGAGTATCGGATAATTGGAAATCCCAATGATTTATTGGTAATCATTTTGCTTCATAAGCTAATTTACTAGATGATTTCGTCAAGAATATTGTCTACAAAACTAAAGTTTAAGTATTATAAATTAAAAGTTAAAAAATGGCGATCCCACCACAACAATTACAACAATGGTTCCGTACGGTTGATACCGATGGTAGTGGACAGCTTTCAGCTGAAGAATTACAAGAAGCTCTAGTAAATGGTAAATTGAATAGATTCGACATCTTTGTTATATTAATATGAAGTACAGGAGATTTTTCACCATTCAATATCGAAACAGTACGTTTAATGGTCAATATGTTTGATAATGATCAAAGTGGAACTATTGGAATTAACGAATTTAGCTCACTTTTTACTTATATTCAACAGTGGCAAGCTTGTTTCCGTGGGTTCGATAGAGACGGCTCTAACTCAATCGACCAAGGAGAATTAACTAACGCTTTAAGGACTTTTGGCTACAATTTGTCAGATAAATTTGTTGGAACTTTAGTTAGAAAATTTAACAAACATGGTAATTTATTTTCTTATAATAATAACTGACATTTTTAAGCTGGTAAAAGACCACAAGGTTCTAATATGCCACAAACTATTACATTTGATAATTTTATTCAGATTTGTATTACCATTAAGATGCTTACTGAATCTTTCCGCAGATACGATACCGATTCAGACGGTTGGATTCAAGTTAAATATGAAGATGTATTTCAAAAATTATGGCAAACATTTTACTAACATTTTTTTAACAGTATCTAGACTTAGTTATGAGCTCTCAGTAAGCCAAATACTCATAATACTTTGCCAAATTAAGTAAAAATTTAACATATCTTACACTTTTTGTAGAGATTTATTTGTGCATTAATAATGAGTTATAATGTTAACTTTGCTATATTTTTTAGATACTTTAGCTTATTAGATACATCTGAATAGTTAGAAGTACTTAGTTATAGGCTTTTTTTGTAACAATGATAGCATAGAATTTTAACGTAGGCATATCTTTTCTTTTCTTAAAATTTGAAAAATATTAGTAGCCTTGCTGCCAAACTATTAAATAATTATTATAATTATAGCAAAGCTTAAGTATATAATTTTTAATAATTTCAACAGTATTTCATAACTTAAACTGTAAGAAAGAAATGTTACTTAATTTCTGAAATATAAAGTTTTAAAAAAACAAAGTTATAATTAAAATAAATATTAAAAGTTTATGCCTTCTATTTTTAACTGTTAACTATGCTATAAAAACTGCTTTAAAATTATTTTAAAACTATTTAAATAATTTATAGTTATTAATAATTTAAAAAATTCAAATTAGATGTAAATAAAAATAATACTTACTATTTTACTAAATCTAAGATTTCTTAGATTAACAGAGCTTTTGCTAGCTAAATTTGGAATAAATATCTTCTTTGTTTAAAAAGTATCCTTTTTTCAATACTATAATTATATTATAAAATACTTTATAGTTTATAATATTATTAACCTTAATCTTATCTTTATCATATTTTAACTTATTTTATAGCTTAAATAAAGTTTATTTAGATAAAAAATTCTCTAAACTAAAAGCAACACTATTATAGTAACTTTATTATTTTATTTTATTAAAATTAAAAAAGTTAACTTAATGCTTAAATATTAGAAAACCTGCTTTTACATTAGTATTTAATATAATTTACTATACTATATAACTTAGTATTAAACTATTATAAAACATTATTATTATTTACTATTTTAAAAAATAAAAAATAAAAAATAAAAAATAAAAAATACTTTTTACTTTTTATTTATATTTACTTTATATATAGTTGATTTTTAATAACTGTTTTTTAAATTTATTATAAAAACTTTATTTATATTTTATAATTTAATTCTTTTTTTGTAGTAGATATTATTTTAGTAATTATAGCTTATCATATTTTAATTTACATTTTTATATGTTTTTTTAGTAAATTATACTTTATTTTTTAATATTAAAATTATTATATTATATTTATTGCATTTATAATAGTTTATATTTAATTTTACTTTAAATAATAAAAGTATAATTAAAATTGTTTATATATTATTAATTAGTTTTAGTATTAATAATATTATAGCTGTAAATAATAAATTACTTTTGAAAATAATAAATTAAAATTTATATTTTTTATATATTTTAAGCTACTATTTTTATTAGTTAGCAATAATTTTTATACTTTTTATTTACTTTTTTAAAATTATTTTATTTATTAAATTTTTATAATATTTAAATAAGTTTTTTTAATTTTTTATATATTATTTTAAACTTATATTAGCTTTTTTAAACTTTTTTTTAATTTTTACTAATATTTAAAAAATGTTTATTTTTAGTATTTATACTATTTTAGCTATAATAAAAATTATATATTTTTATAATTATAAACTTATTTTTTATTTATAAAATATAAATAAAAGTTAAATTAAAATTACTATAATTATTTTAATAAATAATTTAAATATTGTATTAAAATTTAATATAAATTAATTAAAATAAAATAAATAAAAAACAATTATATATATATAATAAACTAAAAATTATAAAATATTTAAAAGATTAAATAATATAAATAAAAAATGAGCTAATTTTAAAAATAGCTAATTTTTATATAAAAAGTTTAATAAAATTCTAAAACTTTTAGTATATTTTACTAAAAGTTATTTAAAAAGTTAAAAAAACTTTAATAATATAAATTAATTATTATTATATAATAAAATATATAGTAAAATTTAGAAAAGTAGTATTAATTTAGTTTATTTTAAATA
>JAWQFY010000302.1:0-37568 GCA_037055185.1 Capillidium rhysosporum | reverse complement strand
ACTAAAGTATAATTTTATATTTTATAAGATTAAAAAGTTATTTAATTTTATTTATATTTAAAAATATTTATAGCTTTATAATAAAAAATAAAAGTACTAATTTATAATTTTATTTTACTTTAAAAAATAAAATTGTATAGCTTTTAATAATATATAATATTATTAAAAAAATTTAAAATATATAGTTTTTTATAGTTGTTTAAAAGTTTTAAAAAAAATATTAGTATAGTTTTTATTATATAAAAATTAGATATACTTAATAATTATTATATAATGTAATTTTTTTTAATATATAAATATATTAATACTTAATTAAAATTTAGTAATATTTATACTATATTATAATAATATATTTTAAAAAATTATAAATAATAGCTAAAAATATATTTATATTAATTTTTATTATATAAAATAAAGATTGAATATAATATTTTTATTAATATTTATATATATATATTAAAATAAACTTTAAAAAAATGCAGTATTTTTAACAATTTTAAATAGTAAATAAATTCTAATAAAGTATACTAACTATTATTAGATTTTAATATATAAAAAGCAAACAATTTTATTAACTTAATTTTATTTAGTTATTTTTAAAAGTAGCTAATTACTTATTTATATATAAAAGTAATAAAATAAATATTTAAAAAATTAATTAATTTAGACTAGTAAAGTTAACTACTTTAAAAATAAAAGCCTTATAATAAATAGTAAAAATATTTAAATTTTAGTAAATAAATTTTAATAATAATAAAAATATTTATAAAAAAAATTAAATTTATACATTTTAATTAAATAAATAATATTATTACTTATTAAGCTTCTTTTTTTAGTTAAAGCTAAATATTAATAACATTTTAGTATTTATAAAATAATATATATATATATATATTAAGCAATTAATTATTTATTTTAATCATTTTATTATTTTTACTTACTATTATATACTTTATTTAAGTTTTATTAAATTTAAGCTAGCTATAATCTTTAATAATTAATATATGATATAGCTTATGTTTTCAATTTACCATTAGCTTAAAATCATTGTTAATATTAATTTTAAATTTATAGCTACTTTATTATTTTTGCATATTTATAATAGAGCTTATTACTAATATTACTTTGTATAATATTTTATAGTAAATAACATAGCTATTTTAATTAGAGTAACAATTTTTAACAGTTGCTATATTAAGCAAAAACTAAAATAAATAAATAAATAAATAAATAATAAAATAATCTAATAATAGATATATAGTTTATAGTAAAATTACGTACTAAACTTTAAAGTAATAAAAGTTAATTATTTCTCTAGTTGCATATAACTATAAATTTAAGAATTAAAATTTTAATTCTATTTTATTTGTAGTTTGCTATTGTAACCTTTATTAAAATGGCTAATAAACTATTGTTATTTGATATTTAATAAAAAATTTAATTTAGTACCAATTTTAAAGATAAATTAATAAGTTTTTAAAATTGAATTTATTTAACAAATAAAAATTATCTTTTAAACTTTGTTAGTTTAAATATATACTTAAATATTTTTATGCCTTATAATATGATGATAAAATACTGTATACTACTACGGATAGAAGCTAATTTTCTTACCATAAACTTATCTCTTTCTTTTCAATGTACTAAATTCCTGGTTATTAATACTGATATATTTTTAATTCAGCCACTTTAACACAATTTATAATGATGATTTTGTCGGAACGTTTCACGGTTTTAAGCGATACATTGATGGCTGTGGGATACAAGCTTTCAGGAATATTTCAAATTGATTTTTAGAACATCAGGTATTTATCTTAAAGAGGAGACCAATGCTAATTTTGTAACTTATTTTTTAAGTATGTTATAAAAAGTATGGTTAAACTTAACTGTACCTATCAACTTTAACATTATCTGCGTTGCTTCGTAAAATATAATTTACTAGTGAAGGTATCGTAATTCAACTGTTCAAATCAGCCATCTTATAGTTTTCATTCAAAAAATATAGTTGAAATTTTCACCTGTATTGAACGAAACACTAGGAGAAATATTTCACGTTGAATTAACACTTCGCTACAAAAGATATAATTCATCAATTGAAGGGGTATATAAAGAAACAGATATGTAGAATATTCAAAATCAACAATCATATCTGATTAAGATCCTTTATTCATATTTAGTGCTTTAGACATTAGAAAAATGATATTTTATACAACTTCGAGTTTAGTTTTGCCATTAAGTTTATACTTACTATCGACTACAAGTATATACTTAAGAAATTTAGAAAGACGTGATGGGGAGCTTAATAATAGAAATCAGAATATATCGAACGGTAGCAATAATCCTAAACTGGACCTATCCGACCCCAGCTCAGATATAATTCAGAAGTTAACTGGTTCCTCCGATACGGGTATGTTAAACGGTTTGACATCTTTACTTAAACTTTCACCAAACTCACAACCACAAAACAATGCTGATATTAAGTCTGATAAGAGCTCGGAAAATACACAAACCGGACTGTTAAGCTCATTTTTAAATTCGAAGTCGAAAGCTAATTCAGATACTTCCAACTCTGATTCGAAACAGAAATTAGCTTCATCATCAAACACCTCCTTTGATCCTGCTTCTACTCAATCTTCAGGTGGGCTGTTGAATTTGGTAGGTATATCCAGTGGATCAAATGATAGCGACAAATCGAGCAGTGGTAATAACGGTATAGTTGGGTCTAATGCCGGGTTGTTAGGTTTATTAACTGGTGATAGATCAAGTCGAGATGCTACTATTAGTGAGAATAAAAAACTTAGTGGTAGTTCCGATTCTATCGAGAATAACCCTAGTTCAAATTCTAGAGATAATTTCATTTTAGTTTTTCCTGATGAAAGACAAGAGGGTGGAAACAACAAAGTTAGAAATATAAGCAGTGGTGGGAACGGTAGTAATCCCGAAGATGGAAATTCTTCTAGTAATAATAGTAATGAAAGTATAAAAGATGGAATTGAAAATGATGAAAATAGTAGTAGTGATATAAACGATTCTTCAATCAATCCAGATGATAGTAATTCCAGCGATGACAATTCTTCAAGTAGCAATAGTCCTGAAAGCATAACAGATGATATTGAAAATGGTGAAAACAGTAGTAGTGATAGAAAAAATTCTTCAATCAATCCCAGTGATAAATTGAATACCGATGTAGACGAAGAAGTAATTACCGATGTCGATAGTTTTAGTACATCCTAATCAGCAAAATTAACAACGGTGTTCTCAACGACATAGATGATGACTTATTAGTTAACGTAGCTGGTTTCACTAATTTGAGTTTATTAGTTTCTACAAAAAATTTTATATACAGTTTGTATTTTATCGCTTTGCTTTTCGAGAGATATATTAACTTAATAAATAAGTTTATATTTTATTTACAGATACATTTTCTTTATTATATATTCTAACAACATATAGATTGACATTTTTAAAGTATATTAGCTAAAATTTCAATGCATAATTAATATAGTTTTGTAAATCAAATACCAAGCAAACCATACCTCAAAATTAGTATTTACTTCAATACGAAATCATTTTGAGGTAACCTAACAACTGTATAGCATTTACATAGTACTTAATAAAAGGTTAAAGTTAATGGTTTATTATATAACTTTACACCGCAATTTACCTGTACGCTTTTTTAAAAGTTGTTAGTTTACAAACTTAAATTACATTAAATTTAAAATTTTGCACCGTAATACGCTGCATATTTTCAAACCCTCCACACTAAAATACGTTCGTTAAAAAGTAATTGACTGTAGTAATTCACAAACGTAACTTTGTTCCTTTATTAGCAATATTTTAAGTGAGTTATAATGACTCAGACTGCTCCAAGCAGCTAAAACCACAATAAATGATATATAGCCTGCATACCAAGTGAAGCAAAAGTACATTTTAGTAGGATTCTGATTTTACACATTGCTTTGAATCGGCATAGATGTTCGTAAACTAAGTTCCTTATAAATTCACCTTTTCCTATTGCATTATAATTGCAATTTTAGTTTTGCTTAAAGTGTTCATATAAAGTGTGATGGATAATCCGATACCACTAATATCTATTATAACTAACTTTAATTGGTCGATTCGGTAGAAAAATAAAGATGAAATCTAAAGGTTCACATGAATCGAATTTCACAACATTTCTGAGGTTCTTCTTTACAATTCTCGGTATGTTGACGATAAATAAAATAAAATAGTGGTGGAAAAGTCTAATCCGGCAATTTTAAAGGTCGAGATTATGAGTCGATAGGAGTATATAAATAAGTCTAGGTAAACAATCAAATTTAAATTTAAATTTTCAGAACCTGGGTTTTTCAAATACTAACATTTCATTTCAATAGAAAACTAGATATAATTATATAAACATAAATAATAGCATTAGCAAATATGACTGTAGAGGCAATGGAAATTCCAACTAATAGAGGGCGTAGGCTAAGTATCAAATGTTTGGACAGTAGTGAACTAGCACCTGTATCAGAAAACTTAACAGCCGGATTCCTTTCTCCAATAACTAGCCAACAGCAACCTTTAGAAGATAAAAATAATTCATCAACTCAGATAAACCACAATAGACGTAGGTCGATAAGTTTTTTACCCACTTTCAACTTGAATATGGAGGAGGTGGGTTGTTCCCCAATGTTTAAACAGATGCAATATAGCTCGAAGTTGAGCGCAAAACCTACACCTAATTGGGAACCCACTTTACAAACAGCTGTACAATCGATCGTATCTATAAGAGCCAACCATGTACGTAGTTTTGATACCGAATCTTCAGGTTCTTACTGTGCTACCGGGTTTATCGTTGATGCTAAGTTAGGTTTGCTGTTGACTAACCGACATGTAGTATCACCCGCACCTATTGTCGCTCAAGGTATTTTACCCAATTACGAAGAGGTTGAGTTACTTCCGATTTACCGTGATCCTGTACACGACTTTGGATTTTTGAAGTTTGATCCCAAGAAAGTTCAGTTTATGGAGTTACGGCCTATCAAATTAGCACCCCATAAAGCCAAAGTAGGTTTGGATATTAGAGTGGTAGGCAACAACGCTGGTGAGAAACTTTCAATTTTAGCCGGTACTTTAGCGCGATTAGACCGTAAAGCACCCGATTATGGTAAAGGTGAGTTTAACGATTTCAACACCTTCTACCTACAAGCTGCTTCTGGTACTTCCGGTGGTAGCTCAGGTTCACCTGTACTGGATATTGAGGGTGACGCTATAGCTTTGAACGCAGGTGGGTCCAACAAAGCTTCTTCAAGTTATTACCTACCTCTGGATAGAGTACAACGTGCTCTTAAGTTAATTCAGAGTGGAAAACCTGTCACCCGTGGTACTTTACAGACCGAATTTTTACACCTCCCTTACGATGAAGTTAGAAGGCTGGGTATGCCCAAGCATTTAGAACGTGAAGTTCGACAGAGGTTCAAGTTAGGTACGGGTCTATTAGTCGCTAGTCAGATTTTACCTGAAGGTCCGGCTGATAAAATTATCTTTCCCGGTGATATCGTATACAAGCTTCAGAACGAGTTAATCGAATCTTTCATCAACTTCTTTGCTATTTTAGATGAAAGTGTTAACCACAATATCAACCTTAAAGTTATTCGCAATGGTAAACTTGTTGATTTAACACTTAAAGTACAAGATTTACATTTAATTACTCCCGACAAATTTGTGGAGGTAGGTGGGGGAATTCTTAACAGTTTCTCATACCAATTGGCTCGTAGTTATAATTTGCCTACCAAAGGTGTTTACGTAGCTTCCTCGGGGCATATGTTAGGTTCAGCTACCTGCTACCGCGACTCAATTGTTTTAGCTGTCAACCATATCCCCACTCCTGATTTAGAATCGTTTGTAGCCGCAGTACAGACGCTACCCGACGGTGCACGCGTTCCTATCCGCTTCTTTCAGCTGCGTAGACCCGGCAAGGAGAAAGTTATGATCATGCACGTGGACCGTCACTGGAACCCGTTCAAAGTTGCTACCCGTGACGACGTCAGCGGCAAATGGAACTTTGAAGTCATGCCACCCCCACCTTCTGTCCACTCCTACACTCCTTCCACAGCCATCCTACCTAAATTATTAGGTAATGGTCCCGAAACTAAAGTGGTGCCAGCTATAGTTACCTTAGACTTCCACATTCCCTACCTTATCGACGGGATGAAGGGTACCCAGTTCTACGGATCTGGACTTATAATCGATTCCAGCTTAGGGCTGGTAGTGTGTGACCGTGATACGGTACCTATCGGGGTAGGCGACATATTTGTGACTTTCGCCTCCTCAGTAGTCATCCCTGGTAAATTGAAGTACCTCCACCCCACCTACAACCTCGCCGTCATCGCCTACGATGTAAGCCTTATCGGAGATACTGTGGTCCATCAAGCTGAGTTAGATATAGATGGGAGTAGGCTTAAGGTAGGCGACGACGTCACCTTTGTGGGTGTAGGTGCTGACCACACCAGTCTCGTCAAGAAGACTAAAATTTCAGGTAGAGATCCTGTATCTACCAAGGAGTGTACCCCGCCCCGTTGGCGTGCCACCAATGTGGAAGGCCTCAAGTTAGAAGCTTCAGTCTCCTCGCAAGGTGGTGTACTCTGTGACGACAACGGTAAAGTAAAAGCATTGTGGGTCAACTACAGTTACCAAGATGACAGCGGAAAAGACGTCTCGGTGATGCAAGGTTTGGACGTACATGTATTAAAACCGATCTTATACGCATTACAAAACGGAGATAACCCTACTGTGAACTCGTTGGAAGTGGAATTCTGGACCATACGCCTGGCTGCTGCACGGACTTTAGGTCTCGACCCTAGCTGGGTACACAAGGTGGAACTGAACCCGGACGCCAAGCAAAGTTTCCTCTACGTTCTCAACATCACCAACCCCGACGCCCCCGCTTTCAAATTACTGAAGACGGGTGATCTAGTTTTGGAAGCCAACGGACACCTCATGACTTCCATAGCTGACCTCCGGCATATTGAGAACGCGCAGCAGGTCGAAATGACCGTACTTAGAGACGGAACTACTCTTCACCTTACGGTGGGCACTTTACCCCTCAATCAACTCGAGAACCAACAACTGATATCTTGGGCCGGTGCGCTCATCCAACTCCCATCCCGTGCCGTAATTGAACAGGTCAATAATGTACCCCAAGGCGTCTATGTAGCTTGTACCCTGTTCGGCTCACCCGTCAACACCTTCGGCCTTAAGCCCGGCGTATGGATCACTCAGATTAACGAAACCGATATAACCAATATGCAGCAATTCTTAGATACGGTGCTTCAACTCGAAACTAAACATAATGAAAGTAACGATGGGGACAACGAAGAGGAGCAGGATGGTTACGTACGTATCACTACCATATCGAGATCTGGAGATGTCAAAGTTCTTACACTCAAGTTGGATCTCAACTACTGGCCTACCTGGAAATTAGATAAAGATGATAGCCAAATATCGGGTTGGTTATCTACTAGGTACGGTTAATTTTATTAAGCAGGTTTAGTACCTCGCCCTTGCATTTTCAGTTTTTTATTAATTTCCTTCCCCATCTTCTTCCTAATTTCTTTACTTATGCTTCTACCTTTCAATTAAATAAGTTTCTTATACTATTTTCTAACCATCTTTATAATTTAAAGTTTTATAGATATATGTTAAATATTGTTGCTAATTAACTATTTATATTACTTTTATTTTACATACAGTTTAAATTGCTGTAAATTTCTCACATATTTCCGAAATTTAAATTGTAAACTTTAGGCAAATTTCAAACTTATTCAAACGTAAAACTTTATACAAGGAAATGGTACCCCATTTAGAAGTGTATATAATACCTGTATACTAGTTAAATCAAATATTTAACCTTACCAGGTAGCTACCGCAGTATAACTTCAAAATATTAATTAATTAGAATTTTGAATTTTTGTTAAATTGTCTAAACAGTTCTTTTATACCTTTTATCAAGGCGAAAAAAAGGATAGAAATTAAATTATAAAGCTAGCTAAATTTATTAGCTTTTTCATCAATATAAAAGGTATGTACTGTATTTTACTTGTTAGAAGACAACAGTAGTAACCTTAGCACTATTTAATATTAGTTAAAACTATATTCCATATTTTAGATTCAACTTTTCAAATTTAAGCATAAGTATTTATATAAAAGTTTAAGCTTTTATATATCTTTAGTTATAGCCAATATAGCTAAAGCATAATTCTACAACATATTTATAAAAACTATATTTGAGACAGATTATAATACTGCTATCCTATTGCTTATAGGTAAATTATTGTATGAATTCTTTATATTGATTAAAAAAATTTTTACTTTTCTTATTTTTGGAACTAGAATTATATAATTTTTTTATATTTAATAAATTAAAATAAAACCATTTATATGATATACTTATAATTAAAGATTTCGGATAGTACCTTTTTGAAGATGTACTTTAATAACTATAAAGTAAAATTAGAAACTTAACCACTAGCTTACATGTATTTCCCTTAAAGAATACTAATTTTTTGTTTAAAAGCTAACATATTTCTATAAAAATTCTGGAGTTTAAACTTTGAAAATAGATAAAGAATATATTTTAATTTATAAGCTGCATTTGCACTAAAGATAATAGAAAAGCTGGACTTCAAAATTGTTTCCGTTATTTCAACACTTTTATCGCTTCGAAGAAATATAAGCAGTTATTTGTTTAGGAGTGAGAAGAAAACCACAATCTTATATTATGCGCTTCGCTTCTAGTTATCCAGGAATAGGAAGGTTGTTGTTATCGGAATTACACCGGATTTAAATTAGAAAGATCAAGTTTAATTTAATAAATGTAAAACTACCTGTTTAACCCTACTTGATCAAGAGGCAGCTTTGAATGAATAAAACAAATCAATTCGGGGTAATTTTGGTAAATTACGATTTAAAACCCAGATTTTATCAAAAGAAATAGAATTTGTCTAAAACGAAATTTTAAAAAATTTACATCAGCTAAATTGGATAGGATGTACTGAAGCATAAAATCTCGGATACTTATTCACTATCACCGAGACCACCTAGCAAACTAATATTTACCAAGGTTGTTAATAAATATACCTTCATTAAGAATAACATTACCTCTAAAAAGAGATATTATCTAACTCAGCTTATATTTGTATGAAAAAACAACCCAGGTAGAGTAGGGTTAAAATATTTTATAAATTACCGAATTTATCAGTAGCTTAAATAATATTAAAATGTAATATGATTGATTTAGTTTGTTTATTGAACAGAGAAGGTCAGACACACAAAAGAACTAGATTAATAGCTTATAATTCGTTTTGTAAGATTGAAGATTAAGATGGATATGCTAAAGTCCAAAATTATATTCAAAGTAACTTATAACGTAATATAAGCTACTATACTATTATTTTCTAAGCAACTATTTTTTGTACTTAGGATGAAACTAATGAGATTTACGGTTGTAAACATTATAAACGAAACTGTGCATTTTTAACTAACTGCTGTCAAAAATTCTATACTTGTAGACTTTGTCACGATTCTGAAGAAACACATCAAGTAGATCGGTACTTTATTATTTTTTTTAATATTTATTTTATATAGTCATGCGACAAAGTACATGATTTGTTTTGATTGTTCTACGGTACAGTCCTGTAGCCAAACCTGCACAAACTGTATGAAAATTATGGGTAATTATTACTGTAACATTTGTAAGTTTTGGTGTAACGATGGCACCAAACCTATCTTCCATTGTGATAAATGTGGTATCTGTAGAAAAGGTAGTAAAAGAGATTTCATCCATTGTGATAAATGTGACTTTTGTATGACTGTAGATCATTTTAATAATCATAAATGTATCGAGAACAACGCTAAAAGTAACTGTCCTATATGTTTTGACAATCTCTTCCACTCTACTGAAAGTATAGTCTACATGGTAACTTATTTTTGATTTGTTTAATATAAGTACTAATAATTACTTTTATTATTTATAGAGATGTGAGCATATGATCCATAACCGTTGTTTTGAAATTTTAACTAAGCATTATGATACCTGTCCTTCATGTAGAGCACCACTTTAAGTATATTTAAGTTTTACTTCTTTCTTCTGTGATAATAGATTTTTAACCCTTTGTTACTCTTTTAACAAATCAAGTATTCATTTTTATATATTTATTTTATAGGATTAGAATCAGTTTCATGTGTTTATAATATTTTATGATTTTATTATAGTATATTTTTTAGATTATAAGTATTATTATTTTAAAACTATTAACATTAATTCTTTTATAATAAAACTATGTCAATTCTAAGCTGATTTTAATACCTACAGAATCCAAATTTTATTTTACAGTTATAAAGGTAAATATTTTATGCACATTTACTATTTTAAGTAACAAAATTAAAATTAGATGTTAAGCTCTATTTAAATTTATTTTTTTAGCTTAAACTAATTTATTAAATTAAGTTTCCTGAAAATAAATTTATAAAGATTTAGATGTTAAAAAAATAAATACAAGTTTATTTTATATCTTTAATAGCTAATTAACTAAATTATAAATAAATTTTTTAACAAATAAAAAATTAGTACTAATAATTATTATAAAATTTTAATTTACTAACTATAATAAATTATAAGAAATGCATTTTACTTTACTAATATAAAAAATTATAGTAAAATCTATTAAAATTTAGTTAATTAAAGGAATTTCTAAAAATATATTAAAACTTAAACTTTTTAATAATATAGTAATATTTTAACCTTTAATATAAATTTTTTCAAATTATATATATATTACTACTAACATTTATTTAAATAGCATTAAACTTTAATTAAAATAAAATCTATAAAGTTAAAAGTTAAACTATTTACATAAAATATTAATAGTTTTTAAGTTTTCATATTTATTATTTATTTTTAATATATATTTAATTATTTATTTTTAAAAGTAGCTAGTTTTAAAAAAAAACTCAATAAAAAAAATTATAAAATTAGCTAATAATTAAAATCATTATAATATATTAATTTTTATTTATGAAGTAAAAATATAACTTCTACTATATTTTACTAAATTTTATAGATATATGATTTTTTCAAAATAAATACTGCTTATAAAATTAATTTTACTATTATATAATAGTTATACTTTTTAAAAAATACAAGTATATTAAATATAAATAAAAGTTATATTAATAAAGTAATATTATATATAAATGTTTTTATTTAGTTAAAAAAATTTATATAAATATATTTATCTAACTTTATATTAAGTAATATATTTTAAACAGAATTGATTAATTTATTACTTTTTTTTAGAATTTACTAATATTATTAAAAAATTACTTTATATCTTTATTATTATTACTTATACTTAAGTATTTAATTTTTATAATATTATATTTTTACATTTATTTTTATTTTTATCTATATTTTAAAACTTATATTTAATTTAAAAATAGCTATATTATATTAAATAAAGTTATTTATATTATTTTTTTTTATATTATTTAACCTTTTTTAAAAAGTTATACTTTTAGTTATATTATTAATTTTTAAAATAAAAATTTTATATAATATAATAAAGATTTTTAAAATTATAGTATAATTTAGCTAATTTAAATTATAATAATAAAGTATAATATATTTATATTTTTAAAAAAATTATTATAATTATATATATAAATATTACTATATATTATATTTATTAAATTGATATAATAATATTAAAATAAGCTAATAATTATAAAAATAATTATAATTAAAATATATTCAAAGTTTTAATTTAAATATTTAACTTTTACCTTAAAAATATAGCTTAAAAAATAAATTTAAATATATATATATAATTATATATTTAAATAATTTTAACTTTATATTATAGTAGCAGTTTTATATTTATTTAAGAATAAAATCTCTTTTTTATTATATTTTATAAAATAAGAATAAATAAATAAAATTTAAAAAAATTATTACTATAGTTTTATTATAATAATATAAGTATTATATTAAAGTTTAATATTAATTAAGTCTAAATTGATTATAATATAATAAAAAGTAAACTAACTAAAAAGGATTTTACATTTGTATAAATAAATAAAAAATTTTCAGCCTATTTTTAAATAAAATATAAATAAATTTAATTATTAAAATTAATACTTTAAGTTATATATATTTATATAATATCTAAATTTTAAAAAATTTATATAAAGTTAAAAAATAAACTTTTAATCTATAACTTATTCCAAAATTATATAATTAAAGCATTAATAAGTTAAATTATATAATTATAATATAATTAAAGCATTAATAAGTTAAATTATATAATTATAATATAATTATATAATTTATATTAATAACTTATATATTTATTTGTAAATATATATATTTTATATATTTTTAAAATCTTTAAATTTTAAATTAATTTTAGCTAAATTTATTATTATTATTAAATATTTATGATTAAAAATATTTTATTAACTTAATATATTAAAGAATAATGAATAAAAAGTATATATATTTAGAATTTTTATTTTATAAGCTATTCAAATATTATAAAAAATAAAAATAAATAAACAAAAAAACTTATTAATTTTATTAAATAAAGTTAAAATTTTCTAAGTAATATACTAACTTTAAAATATATTATCTACTTATTTAATTAATTAATTAAAAATATTTAATTTTTACTTAAAATTAAGTAAAATATATATATATATTTATAAAAATTTTATTATTATTATAAATATACTAAAAAATTTAATAAAAATTAAAATTCTTTAAAAAATAAAAAGATATATTTAATAATATTATATATATATATAAATAGTTAGCTTTACTTATTTATATAAAATTTAGAAATTAACTTTTATTTCAGCAATTAATAAAAAGTTTTTAAAATAAAAATAAAAATAAATTAAATAAAATTTATTAATAAAATATATAACTAAATAAATAATAATTTAAATATAATAATATAAATTAAATAATAATCTAATTATATAAGTAATTTATTAATATATAATATATAATTTAGTTTTACTTCAATTTTTAAAAAATTTACTAATAGCTAAAATAAAAGTTATTTTTTAAATTTTATAAAATAAAAAAAGTTAGCTATATAAAATATATAATTATTTTTAAAATACTATAATATATACCTCTTAATATTAATTTTAAATATTATTTAATTTAGCTATAAAAGAAAATTTTATTTATTTATTTCTAATTAAAATTTTAATTTTTATTAAATTTTTTAGTATAATTATATTAATAATAAAATTAAAAAAAAAAATTATAGTTAATTAAATAAGTAAATAATATTTCAAAATTAATATATTACTTAAAAATTTTTATATTTAATTTTATAAAATTTATTTTATTAAACATTAATTTTTTATAATATATATAGTTATTAAATTTTAAAAATTTCAAATATATATATATTTATATTTAATTTAAAATATATCAAGTTATTAATATTTATTTCTAATTTTATTTATTTATTTACTTTTATTTTGTTTAAATTAAAATTAAATTATTTATTTTTTATAATATTTAAATAGTTATAAAATAGAATTCTAAATATATATTTAATTCATACTACTTTTTATATATTAAGCTATCAAAGTATTTTTAATAATTAATATATAAAAATAATAATAAATTAAGCTAAAATTAAATTTAAATAAGTTACAAATTAAAAGTTTAGCTTTTAACTTTATATAAATTTTTTAAAATTTAAATATTATATATATAAATAACTTAAAGTTTTAATTTTAATTTTTTAAATTATATATATATTTTAAAAATAAATTAAAAAATATTAATACTATTTATACAAATGTAAAACTCTTTTTAGTTAGTTTATTTTTACTTTACTATAATTAAATTAAATTTAATTAATACTAAACTTTAATATAATATTTATATTAATATATTAAAACTATAAAAATAAATTTAAAGTTTGTTTATTTATTTTAATTTTATAAAATATAATTTAAAAAAAGTTTTATACTTATACAAATATAAACTACTTTTATAATAACAATAATTTTATATAATAATATATTATTAAAATAATTAAAAAATTATAATATTTTAATTTTAATTTTTTAATTAAAGTCTGTAAATTTATTAACTAGAAAAAAAAATTATATTTAAAAAAGTTATTTATAAAAGTATTTAATTTAATTTTTTTTTTAAAATATAAATAAAATTTATTAAAATTATAATAAAACTCTACTTTTAAAAAGTATATTTATATAAATATACTATATATTAATTTTTAGTTAATATTATTAGCTTATTTATTATTATTATAAAATTTAATAAAATTAATTATTTTAAAAATAAATAAATAAATAAATTAAAAATATAAATTATTATATATATATATCTATTACCATTTTTTAAAATATTATTTAATTATAGTAATATAATAAATAAATAGCTTTATAAGCTTATTATTTTTTAAAAATAACTATATTTTAATAATTTGTAAAAGCTAATATTTACTTTTAGTTATACAATTACTATATTTTAATATATATATATAACTTTTATTATTATAATATTTTAACTTAATTAATTTATACTTACTTAGTAATAAAACTTATATTTATTACTTTTTTTATCTTATTAATTTAATTTAATTCAATAATAATAATAATTTTAAACTTTACTTATTTATTTACTATTTTAACTAAAATATTAACTATTATTAGTATACTATTCTTTATTCTAAATTTTAAACTTATTTTTTTAAATAAAATATATATTATAGAAATACAACAAAGTTTATAAACTTAATTAGGCTTTAAATAAAGCAAATGCTATAAAATATATAAAGAATAAAGCATTATAATAATAATAACTTTATATTTTATCTATAAGTTTAAATAAATAAAAAGTATATAGTAGTATTTTATATATATAACTAATATATAAAATATATGCTTTTTTTCATTTTAATGTTAACTACTTTTTAATAATTTAAAAATATTATTTATTTATTTATTATTATAAATTTTTTTTAAAATATTTTATAAAAAGACTTACAGATAGTTTTTAAGCTATATTTATAAAAACATTTATTAAATTTTATTTTTATTTTACAACTTTGAAACTACTATATTTATAGTTACTTACTAGATTTATTTAGTATAGCTTCACCTTTTTATTAAAGAAATATATCTATTTTATCTTATACTTATTAATAGCCTTATCTAAACTTTACTTATTTATAATATTTTTATAGCATTTTAATCAATTTAAACTTTAAATAATTCTAATTTGTAAACAAAGCTTAACATATATAGATTTACTAATTCTAAGAATTTAAATTTGTATGTTAAGCTTATTATAGACCAGTTTGTAAGTTGTAAAAGAGCTACTTTGTATAAATATAGTTACTCAATCCTTTTATATAAAAAAAGAACCCAAGTCTATCTATTATAAGAAATTTCCACATAAATTACAAATTAAAGCAATTTATGTATATTGTAAAAAATCATATATATATATAACCAAACTTACTTTTCTTTAAATTAGAATATATAACTTATTACTCAATTAAGATAATGTTTTAATAAATGCATTTTATATATTTTTATATATAGTATTATAAGCATATTTAAAAAATTTAAAGTAATTAAGGTTCAAAAAAAGATATACAAAATTGTATAAAAAAATCATTTAACTTAGCTCATTTAAAATTTAATTAATTAAATCATTTAATTAATACTTCAATCAATCTTTCAAATTATTTGACATCCTTAATATTAGCTAATTTAGACCTTAACATTAAGCTAATTTTTTGTATTTATGTATCAATTCAAAAAAACTTTCTATTAACTGGATTGCTTAATTACAGTAAGTTATAAAAATATGCTAAAGTACATATTTAAGATATTTTACTCTCCAGATTTATCTAGTCTTTTCAAACTTAACTCTAGCACTTGTTCTAATCGATCTAAATCCAACTAAGTCTAACTAAATATCATGCTCTTATTATTAAAAAATTACTTTAGCATTAGAAAAGTCATTATCAATGAAAGTAGAGGAACTAATTATATCTCCTCGCTGACGTTTAGTTAATTGAGGATGAATCTGTAATAAAATTAATATATAAATTATTTAAAAAAATACTTTATCTTTTATAAACAATTCTTTTCTTCTTTTAACGCGATCAAGTTTCCCGTCTAATTCCTTATACTTTGCCTCCATAGTTTTTACTACACTTAAATTTCTTTAAACAAAACAATTAGATGTATACAAAATTTACGTTTCTTCTTTATCTATTTGAGCTTTTAGATCAGTTACAAGTTTTAGCTCCGATTCTAAATCCTTTTCTAAAGTCTATTATATTAGTAGAGTAAAAGTTAATATCTACTTTAGAATCACCAACATTAATGGGTTTATTGTTAACTTTAATTTTTCTCAAGCTTTTGACTAAACTATATTGAAATTATTATCTTTGTCATTTGTAAATTTACCTATCTGCGACTGGCTTAACTAGAACTTGAGCCTCAAAATTATCAAACATACTAAATTGCAAATAAAATTAATTACACTAGAAATTAGTAGATCAAAGTTTACAATGGAACTTCCTCAATAATTTGTTTTAAATTGTTCATTTCATTATTATTAAGTGACCTTCCCTTGATCTTTTTTTCAGATGAACTACTTGGTTCAAATTCTTCATCACTGTATTTAATTTGTGCAACTTTTGCTACTGGTTTACTTTCTTGTACTTAAATTAATTTTTCAAGTATCTTTAAATTTACCGAGCGAATCTTTATTGGGTATCACCTTGCGTCCTTTGCGTATATAGAATTTCGGCTTTGCCATATGTTATTGTTTTATAGAATATTGTATTTAATTAAAATAAAAACGTAGTCTGATTTTAGATTTCTTTATTTCTATTTGATCATTATGCTTTTAAAAAAAAAAAATTTCTACTACTACTCTTAACTAATCCAAAATCACAAAAAATATATTTTTTAAATATAGCACACAATCACAAGAAACTCAAGACACAAAGTCAACTATACTTGTTGAAATGCTTTAAATTGGAGAATCTTAATTTACAAACCAATTATAGACCTATAAATACATCTAAATTTCCATATTACATTTGCTAAGCAAAGTATTATCTCTTATAAATTGATTATATAATTATTTTTATTTCAAAATAAGACTTTGGCTATTAAAATATTTAAGCTTATTATTTTAATATAAATAGAATACTTTTTTGGCTGTTATTTGACAGTTGAAAGTTTATTTAACAAAATTAAGCATGCACTAAAATAGCTGCAGCAACCAAAGATCTAGCTATATATAGCTATTAGCTAAAACCTTTAGTAGATTGGTATAACCTTTTTTAAACATAAACTGAGTCTACTTGAAAAAGTGCTTAATGCTCCTTAAAGAAGGCTTTTGGCAGAACTAAAGACTTTAAATCAAAAGAAAAACTATAATAGTATTTGTAAATAATCTATAAAGTTGTAAAAATTATTAAAGCTCTAATTAATAGATGAAAAATCTATTATAAAATATACTATTCTAATAATTATATATAATCTACTTTTAAAAGCAAAGTATTTAAATTAGTAAAAGATAAGTTTTAAAAAACAGAAATAACTAAGCCTAAAAAATTTATACTAGAGTAATTTGTCTAAAGTATTATAAAATAGGTAATAACTTAAAATATTAAAATTAAGTTATAAAAATAAGTTTTTTCTAGGCTAGCATTTACCTAAATTATCTAAATAAAGGTTTTATATTTAGATGGAAAGAGAAAACTGTAAATTAATATATTAGCTTAAGTTAAAAGTTGTAAATAGGCTAAGGTTAAAAGTTTAGAATATTTTACGTTAGTAAAAAAAGCAAAAAAGAAATAATTAAAAGATATTATAATAAAATATAGCTATAAAAAATATATAATTTTTTAAGCTACCTTTATATTTTACTAAAAGAAATAAAATATTTATAAATAAAATACTCATAAATAAAATAACTATAATAAAAAATATATAAATTAATCTAAGGCTAATTAAAAATTATTTTATTAATAAAAATATAAAGCAAAAAGTTAAAACTTATAGCTAATTAAACAGAAATTAAAAATAGCTATTAAAAGCTTTATTAACAATACTTTATTTTAGAAAACTAATTTTATTAAATCTAAACTACTTTTTATTTTTAGTAAATATAATTTATTTAAAGTATATTTACATTTTAAATTTAATAATAAAAAGCTTTTAAATTATACTTTAAATATAATATAAAAATAATATATATATTAAATAAATATTATAATATAAATAAAAAGTAAAAGTTAGTAATAATAATATAACTAATAAATAAAATTAATTTTAAAAACTGCTAGTTTTAATATAGCTTTTTTAGCTAAATTTTTAAAAAAAAATCTTAATGTTAGACTAAACAATAATAAAATAAAGTAAAAAAAGTTAAAGCTTTAATATTTATAATTATTATTTTATCTTTATTTTAAATATTATACTTTATATTATAATATATATAATAAATTTTTTAAAAATAAACTATATTTAATAAAATTAAATCTTTTATATATTAGTTATTTAAAAAAGTAATAGTCTTTAACATTAAATTAAATTTAATATAAAAATCTTTTATAAATAAGTTAAGCTTAATAAAAAGAAAGTTTAAAGCTATATTAAATAATAAAAAGAATAAAAAATTACTTTATATTACTTTAAATTACATTTATAAAATAGATAATACTACTTTATTTAGTAGTAAAGTAGCTATTATATTAAATATAAATTAAAAAGTTGCTTAATAAGCTATATACTTTAAAATTTAGAAAATATAAAAATAAAATACTTTATTATAAACTTTTTTTATTTAAAAAAAAGTAGTTAACTAGCTATAAAGCTAGATTTATCTACTTTTATTATAGTATTAACTTTTATAATATTATTAAATATTATTTTTTTAAATAAATTTAAATTAATATAAAAAAACTAAATAAAAAAAAAGTTAATATATAAATTTTAAAAAAAGATTTTTAGTAAATTAGTTTTATTTTTAAGTATAAAATAAATAAGTAAAAGATATAAAAGTAGTATAAAAAATTTTAAAAAAGATAACTATTATAAACTAATAATCTAATTTAATAAATATATATATTATATACTTAATATATAATATTTAAAATAGTTTTAAAGCAAGTATTTTTTTAAATAAAAGCTTTATAAATTAACTATCTAATATATTATAGTAGTAATAATATTTAAAAATAATTAAAGTATTTATTAGTTTATAGTTATATAAAAAATATAGTTAGTTTTATATTAATTATATTTATAAAAAACTAAAATTAAAACTATTTTAAAGTTAAAAATAAAGTTTTACATATTTCTTATAAGTATTAAATAGTAACATAAAACTTAAAATACTTAATTAAAAAACTGTAATTAATTTATTATATTAGATAAGTAGTAAGTTATTATAGCTAAATATTATATTATTAAAAATAAAGTATATATAAATTATATTTAAATAAATTATTTAGTTGAAAAAAATAAAAGAATAAAAAAAAATAAAAAAATAAAAAAAACCTAACTAAAGTTAATTAAAATAGAAGTATAAATAAACTAATGACTAGTAAAAAAAGTAATATTTTTTATTATTTATAGTTTTAAGCAGAAAATAAAATAGTATCATTATATAAATATATATTTAAAACTAATATAATTTTTAATTTAATATATTTTAAAACAAATATAATTATATTAAGTTTTATTAAAAGTTTTAAAGCTATTAATATTAATTAGAATAATAGTAAGTATTAATTGCTAATTAATTAGTATAACTATATAATAAAAAGTTTATTTTAATATTGTTTAAAAAAAATTATTTAAAAAATTTATTATTAAATAAAGTATATAATAATAAGCTAAATATTTTAAAGTATTAAATAAACTATAAAATTTATTTAAATAAAGATTAATACTTTTTTTCTAAATATACTTACTTTAATATAATTTATAGTTATAAGTATATCTTATTTTTTTATAATAAAAATATAAAAGTAAAGTGTTTACTTATTTAATATTAATTTTTAATATATTAATTTATATACTTTTTATTAGTTTATTTATATTAGTATAAATAATTATAATTTTAGATAAAATTTTAATAATAATATTATAAAAATATTTACATAGTTTATTAGAATAGTAAATTAGTTTAAATAAAAAAAATTAAACTATATATTTTTAGTATATTTTTAGTATATTTATATATATTATCTTATAAATTAATAAACTACTATAACTTTAAACTAGTGTATTTATAATAAAATTATATAAAATATTAAAAGTAGTTAAAAGTATTTATTTAATTTAAACTATATATAAACTATTTAATATTTTTATTAATTTTATTAATACTTTTTAATTTGTTAAATTAAAGCTAATAATAAAATATTTACTTATACTAAAGTTAATATTTAGCATAAAAGTAAAAAATATTTTATTTTAAAAGAACTATACTATATTATTTAGTAAATTTTTAAAAAAAAGTAATTAAAAGTTTTTTTTTATATTAGTTTAAACTAGCTTTTATTGCTATTTAAAAAAAATAAAGCTTATAACTTAGTAATTTAAGTAAAGTATTTATATACTTAATTTATATATTTTATTTATTTTTAAATTTTTTAAAATTTTTTACTTTTTTTTAATATTTTAAATATTTTAAATAAAAGCTAATTATAAAAACTTTTTTTTAAACTTTTTTTTTTAATTTGAAAATAAAATATAAGTATTTTAAATTTAATATATTATTAATTATTTAAATTTTTTTAAAGTTTTTAAATATATTTAAACTATTTAAATTTAAAAAGTATATTTATTATAGCAGTAGTTTTATTATTTATAAAATATAAACTTTTTTTATTATATTTTATAAAAAAAATAAATAAATAAAATTCTAAAATTTATTACTATAGTTTCTTATAATAATATAAGTATTATATTTAACTTTTATATTAACTAAATTTAAATTAACTATAGTATAGTATAAAAAAACTAACTAAAATAAGTTTTATATTTGTATAAATAAAACAAATGTTTTTTAATTTTTTTTTTAAAAACTTAAAATATTAAAATTAATACTTTAAGTTATTTATATATAAAATGCTTAAATTTTATCTTATTTTACTAAATAAATAATTGTATTTTATATTTTATAATTTTTTTTAGCTTTTTACTTATATTTTATATATTTTATATTTAAATTTAGCTAATAATTTAGTAAATATATATATTTTTTAAAATGCTATAATTTATAATTTATTAGCTTTATATTTAAAAAAAAATTAAATAAAGAAATAACTGCTTATAATATTATTTAGAGTAATTATTTTTAACTAAGTTTTTTTAAATATATTTATTAGCTAAATTTAAAACTTTTATTAACTTTTTTTTTCTTTATTTATATATATAATATTTATTAAACTAACTTTTAATAATTTATAAGTTGCTATTATTTACTAGCTTTTTAATTAACTTAATTAATATTTATAGTTTTTTTTGTTAATTTTATTTTATTTTTATTAACTTTTTTATATTTTTCTATATTTATACTTATTTAAATATATAATAATTAAATATAAATTTTAAAATTTATAATATTATATAATTTAAAATGTATTTAAAAAAAAATTATAGCTAAAACTATATATATATATATCAAATTTATTTTATAAATAAATAGTTAATCTTAATTTAATAAATTACAATATTTTTAAATATATATATAAATAATATATAATAAGTAAATTTTAATAAAAATAAAATTTATTTTAATTTAATTTTCCATTTTTATATACTTTTATTTATTTTAATTATATTTACTATTTATATATTTAAATTTATATAAGTAGTATTTATTATTAAAAATAGTAAAATGTTTAAAAATAAAAAAATATATTATAAATATATTATAAATAAATAAACTAACTAATAAATACTTTTAAATAATAATAAAAAATGTATATATTTAATTTTATTTATAAGCTTATTATAATATAATATAAAGTTTAACTTTATTTAATAAAATAAAATATTATTTATTATATAAAGATATATTTATTATTAATATTATATAATTGCTATATTAATTAATAATTTATTTAATAAGTATAAAATATATTATACTTTAAAGTTATAGTTATAATTTTTAATTTATTTATACTTTTTAAATTATAGATATAAAATAATTTATATTTTAAATAATTAAACTATTTAAAGTTAAATTATTTTAAAAATAAGTATACTATTTTAACTTATAATCTAAATTTATATTTATAATTATGTTTTAATACATATATTTATTTTATAAAATTTAAATATATTTTTTAGTATAATTATTATTATAGCTTATTAATTTTACTAGTTAGTTAAGATAATAGTAATATTTTTTAATTATAATAAAATTTAAGTTATATTTTAATATTTATATATATATACTACTATTATAAAAATATTTTAAATCTTATATATTTATTTTATTAGTATAAATATAATTATATTTTAGTTATATAATAGACTTTTTAGCTTAGTTTTACTAAATTTTAAAAAAACTATATTTATAACTTTAATACTTTATTTAAAATTTTAAATATATATTTATCTTAAGTTTTGTAATAATAATAAAATTTTTTTTTAATTATAAATGCTTTTAATTGCTTTATAAACTTTATTTTTTAATTAAGACTACTTTTATTAAATAAAGCTAGTTTTTTAAACTAAAAAAAAACTTATATTTAATAAACTACCTTATATATTTTAATATTTAAATATTAATTTTCAGCTTTTTAATATATAGCTAATACTGTATTAATTATAATATAAAAATTATTAATAATAGTAATTTTTTTTAATTTTAAGTTTATTATAACTTTAATAAAATTAATTTTTTAGTAAAAGTATAATATTTAGTCTTTAGTGTAATACTAGTAGCAATTTTTACATTATGTAGTACAAAATACTACAATACAGAAGTAGTGACAAATATAAGTATTTGTATAAAAAAATTAGTAAATAGTAATAAAGTGAGATTGATTTTATTATTAATCATAGTAGTAACAAATGTAAATACCTAGTAAGTAATGTGGATAAGCAAGATTAGCAGAAATTTGGTGGCAAAATTAACATGCATTTGTAAATAGTTCAAGTTGCAAATAGCAACAGCCATAAGAACTACAAACTATCCAGTAGCAAAAAGGCATCTAAATTCTACATATAGAATTTATAAAAGTAGACAAGAGCATCTACAATTTCAAATGGTCTTCATGTCTCCAACAAAATAGAGTAATAAAAATAATACAAAAATAACAAACAAATGTAAATATCTTACTATTATGTAGCAGAGGTGACTATTTGTATAATTCAGTATAATTTGAAATGTCTTTAAAATAGGTCAAGTTGTTAGCAGTTGTAATTTATTGCATATTGGTAAGGTAAA
This sequence comes from Capillidium rhysosporum, assembly GCA_037055185.1. Lineage (NCBI taxonomy): Eukaryota > Fungi > Entomophthoromycota > Entomophthoromycetes > Entomophthorales > Capillidiaceae > Capillidium > Capillidium rhysosporum. The sequence continues at coordinate 14,032 of JAWQFY010000302.1, read as the reverse complement.
GTTTTTTGTTAGTTAGTATTGGCAGCTATACTAAACTTATTTTTAAATATTAAATTTATAAGTTTTTAAGTAAAAATAACAAAATAAAAATAATTCTTTGTTCAAAATTTCAATTAAATTGTTAAAATTTATTATATAAAGTTGTTGAGATGAATTTATGTAATTTTTTTATCTGAAATAAAAGAAAAAAATGATAAAAAAATTAAATAAGCTTGGAAAAAGATAGTAAAAGGTAATGAGAATGATTATTAAGTTAGCAACTTATAAAGTTGCTAAGTAATAAAACATTATAAAAAGTTTTTTAATATAAATTTTAAAAAATATATAAAATATATTAAAACTATATAAAAATTAATTTTTAATTAAATAAAAAAATAATTTTATTAAATAAAAGCTAAATTTATTTTTATATTTTAGATAATACTTATAAATATATAATTATATATTATAATAATAAATAATTTTTACTATTTTTCAGTTTATTTATTAAAATTTAATAATTTTAATTAAAAATATTTTATTATTTATTTATATACTATTAGTATTTAATTATATACTTTTAAATAATTAATAATATATAATTGTATTTAATAAATATAGTTATTATAATATAGATTAATTAATATTATTATTTAATATTTTAAGCTATATTATATTAATTTTATCATTAATTTAATTAATATACCAAAAATTATTTAATTATATTTTATATAAGTATAGTTTAACTAAAATTTAATTTAAATAATAATTACTAATATAATATAAAAAAATTCTAAAAAAAAAGAAAATATTAAAAAAAAAATATATAAATATATATTTTATTATAAAAATTAAAATTAAGTAGTTATAATTTAAAAACTATAATCTTAAATTATTTTAAGTAGTTAATAAGCTTATATATATTAAATACTTTAAAATTATATTAGTAGTAAGCTATAATTTAATATTAATTAATAAATTACTAAAATCTAAAAATAACTAATAGTATTTTACTAAATAAAGCTGTAAATAATATATAAAAATAATATATATTTTTATATAAATAAATTATTATTAAAATTAAATAGTTTTTAGTTTTTAATAAATTTTTTGATATATTGTATTTTTATTTATTAATTTATTTAATAATTTTAACAATAATAAATTATTATTTTTTTAGTTATATAATATTTAATATAATAAAATATTAATAAATTATACTAAATTTATTTATTTTAGTATATTTTTTAGTAAAATATAATATTAGCTTTATTTTAAAATTATATTAATTATTAAAATTTTAAAAATTAATTAATATAAAAACTTATAGTTAATAAATAAAATTTTTAATATTTTTTTTTTAATATTATATAAAATTTATAAAAGTTTTATAGTTTAAATTATTACTTTTAATATTTAAAATTATTTAAAATAAGTTATTTTAAATATTATAAATATTTTTACTAATTTAAAGTATAATTTTCTTTTTATTTTATAATATAACTTTATATATAATAAAATATTTGAAATTTTATATTAAAAATAATATAAAAATAAGTACTTTACTTTAAAACAATTTAAAATATTTATTTTTTAACTTTAACTGCAAAGTAGTTAGTAATGATATTTATTTATAATAATTAAAAATATAATTTAATGCTAATAAATAGCATATAGAAAACATAAGTAAAAACAAAATACTTTTAATTTTTAATAAAATGAAATATAATAAACATATAGAAAAAATGCATATATATAATAAAAAATATATAACTTTTAACAAATTTATTTAGCAATAGCAAAATTGCTTATAAGAAAGATTAAATCTGCATTTAACTAAATAACTTATATAGTTACTTATTAAATTATACTATTTAGCTAAGGCTTAAAATACTTAATTATTTTATTTAAATTTATTAAATATATAATAAATAAATAAATAATTTAAATCTCTAAATAATTAGTATTTAAATATATTAAAATTAGATATATAATAAAGTTAAAGTATTTTTATATTATAACTTATTATATTAATAAAATATATATTTAAAGATTATAATATAAATTCTTTATACTTTATACTATGCTAAATTTGAAAAAGAAATTAATAGTTTTAAAAATTTATAAACATAGCTTTTAAATCTTTGAACTGTAATAGAAGTATCTAATTTTAGCTTTAATAATAAATTTAAATTTCCAAATTTATAAATTTTAGCTCTCAAACTAAATAAAAATTTATTAATCCTTAATATTTAGTATATAATATTAAAATCAAAAAAGTTTAAAGCTGCTTAACTTCCAAATTTTAATTTTTTTAATCTTTCATAATTATTTAAGGTAATCTTGAGCTACATTATAAAAAAGAAAGTCAGATATTGGAAATTAAAAATCAAAATTGTGAGATACATATTTAAGGAGAAATTTATACTTTTAACTTAATAAAAACAGCAGGGAATAACCTTTTAAGAATAAAAGAATAAATATAATATGGAGATGATAGTGTTTGTAATTTAAAGATTGAAACTCACAACTTAAATATAAAAATTTCTCCCTATTACTGTATTTTATAATAAAATAGAACAAATTAACGTTTAACCCTATATATATGTTAATATTAATATTAAAAAGAGTAAATTACCAAGTATTATGTTTGCGTGCTTTAGGTTGACCAGTTTTCTTACGTTCTACAGCTCTAGGGTCCCTATATAATAAATCGGCTAAAAGAAAAATTAAAAATTATGTTAAAAGATTATAAGGTTACCTTCTTCTAAAATAGATTTGAATTCGGGCTGATGTATAATTAAAGCCTTTGATAAGGCTAAACTTAAAGCTTGGCTTTGACCTAAAAAATTTAAAATTGAGTTTTAAAAGTAAATACCTGTAGTTCCACCACCAGAAGCAATAGAAAACACATTATATTTATTTAAAGTACCAGTAAGTTCGAACGGGAAGATAGCAGTTTCAACAGCTCTGCCGTTAGTAAAGTAATCAGTTAATTTTCTATTATTGATTAAAAATTGACCATCGCCCTTAACTAACCAAACTCTAACTTTTGATTCCTTACGTCTACCTACTTCGTAAGCCTTGCCTTGTTCATCTAAAGTTTTAATTTTAGCTTCAACTTTAGTAAGTTGCCCAGAACTAGAAAAATTTTCTAAATAGTGCTGTAGTTCTATAGGTAAGTTATGGGAATTAGGATTCTCTACAACTAATCGGTTTAAACGTGATACAATAGCTAAATGTTGACCACTGGTTAAGTTTAACTTTAAGTAAGCACTTAATTTAATTTGATTTAACCAAATAACTGAATTACTATCCTTATTTTTACTTAAAGTATCGAGAAGAGATGGATCTGGTGAATTTGCGTAATATGGCTGCAAATTGGTATACTTTTCAATACATTGATCCAAACCAGTCAACAAGTCGTAGTATTTAGAATTACCAGTGAAATAAGAGCCTGAAGTTGGATAAGTAGGTAAAGGAGAATCTGAAGAATCAGTTGATGTGGTATTATCGGTAGCGTATCTCTTATAGATGTTGGTAGTGAAGTTCGGAGTTAATCTTATACTTCTAGCCAGAAGTTGAGTTGTTAGTACACTCTTTCGAAATAACATTATCTCTATTCAGTCTATGCTCTAGAAAAATAGTTTTCTTTTATCGAAAAAAATTTGAGATCTTAGAATACTTTAGTTAGATAACTTTATAATTGGTTAAATTTTAAATTTATTTTTTGGCAGCTTTGATTAGAGGAAATTAGCTAAAAATATCATTGAAAAAACGATTAAGTGTCACGACTTTGATCATAAAATCATATAGTTATTCAAGAATGAGATACAATATGTAAATCTTTAATATAAGTTTGTGATATAAAATATTTTATAATTGAATATTTGTAAGTTATGATAACTATATAGTAAGATTTCTTTGTAGGGTGGCCTATTCAAACAATTATTGGGATTCGGAAAATAAAATTCATATTTAAAATGAAATATAATAAACGTATAAAAATACATCTATGGTTTAATAGCATTCTGCTTTTTTAATTTTTTACTCATATAGCAACAGTTATTAATGTATAAAAACTAACGTTTTGCTACTTTTAATATTAAAATCTAAAATTCCGAGAAATTAAAATACATATAGGCTAAGTAAAAACAAATATTGAAAAATATTAAAATAGCATATATTAAGTAACTATTATACATATATACTAATTTTAAAAGTTATTTATATAAAATTAAGATATTGTTGCTTTTTTTCTTACTAATTTTCTATAATAAGAGTTTAATTTTCGAAAATCTGTTCTTTATATAGCTAGTACTTAAAATATAAAAAAGCGTATTATTTATAAATATAGAATCAACTATTTTTAAAAGCATTTAATATCTTTTTCAAAACAATATAACAGAAAGCTTGTATAAAAAATATATATGTTATTATATCATACTTAAAAATTTATAAAAAGTTAAATTATTAAGTTTTATAATTTAAAAGGTATAAATATATATTATATTATAATTAAACATATATTAATTTTAAAAATAGTATTTACTTTTTAAAATTTATAAAATAATTTATATTTTAATTTTATAAATAAAATTTTATTAAGTATAATAATAAAAGCTACCTATTTTAAAATAAAAATAAAATTGTTTAAAAATTTTATAGTAAACATTTACTTAAATATTTATTATTTAGATATTATATACTAATTTAGGCTAGCTGCATTATTTTTAGAAGATTGCTAGTATATTTAGTAAATAAAGCTGCTTATTATATTCTACTTAGTAATAATAAACTAGATTTAGCTATTTTACTATTTAATATAGTTAGTACTACCTATAACTAATACTTTTATTAATATTAGTTTTTTTTTATATTAGTAATATTTTTAGTATAGCTAAGTATACTTTTTTAATAATTTTTTATATTTTATCCTTTTTAAATATTTATTAATTTTACTAAATAAAATACTATTTTTAAAGTTTTTTTTTTAAATTTAAAACTTATATATATATTTATTATAATTATAACTATTTAATTTTTAATAAAATAATTATTTTTTACTAATTAAATTTATCTAATTTTATAAAATTTTATTTTTAAGCTTTAAATTTTAAAATAAAATATTAAAATTTAATTAAGTTAAATTAGAACTAAATTATTAGTAATTAAATATTATTACTTTTTAATAGCTACTATATATATTCTATTTTAAATTTCTGCTTATATAGTTTAGATAGTTACTTTTAAGTTATTTTATAATTCAAATCTAAAATTATAATAAATTATAATAAAAGTAAAAAAATAAAATTATATAAATAATTTAACAAAAATTTAAAAATAAATTATTTAAAAAATAAAAGTTTATTTTTTATACTGTTTAATAATTTATAATTTTTTTTACTATATATAGTTTTTAGTTTTAATTTCTTTATTAAATATTAGAGTAATTTTTAAAATATTAAAATAGTTTAAATAAAATATAAATAGCTTAATATAAAAATTAGTATATTAAGTTATATATATATATATATAATTTTTAACTTTTTAAAGTTTTATATAAAGTTAAATATTAAGCTTTTAAATTATATAACTAAAATTTTAATAAGCAAATAATATAACTATAATATAATTATATAATTTAAGTTAATTTTTATATATATTTAAAACCCTTAAGTTTTTAAAAATTTAAATTACTATTTTTAAAAAGCTTATAAAATAAAGATTTTAAATATATTTACTTTTTAATATATTAAATTAGTAAAGTTTTTAATAATAATTAATATATAATTATGATTTTAATAATTTTAATATAAAATAAACTAAAAAAATAAGCTTTATTTATATATATATACTTTTTTTTAGTTAGTTTATACTTAATTAATAAATGATTTTAATATAATATTTAAAAATATATAATTTAAATAGCTTTTAATAAGCTTTACTAAAAATTTTATATTTTATTATATATATATATATTTTTTAATTTTTATAACTATAAAATAATTAGCAATATTTTTATATAATTAAAATTAAATAATAATAAATTAATAAAATTACTAGTTTAGTTTTAATAAATAATAAATATAAAATATTAATAAGTAATATAATTATTAAAATTCTAATAGAAAAATAATAAATTTTGTTAAGTTTTATTTATTAATAATAAAATTGCTTAAAAGAAAAATAAATAAATATTAATTTTATAATATAAATGATTATCTATTAAGTTATATATTTTAGCTAAAATATACAGTTTTTTATAGCTATATTTTATATTTTTTAATTTTTAAAAATTTAATTAATTATTTTTAAAATTTACTAATTAACTATTTATAATTTTTAAAAAAAATTAAATATTTTAAAAGTTAATTTTAAGTTTAAAAAAAGAATTTATTATTAATTTCTCAGTTTTTAAAAGTTAATTAGCTTATATTTAAGTTTTTATTTAATAAAAGTTTATTTATAAGTATAAAATAAAAGAATGAAAAAATATAGCTTATATAAAATATATAAAAAATAGCTATTTTAAAATTTAATTTAAAGCTTTAATTTTATTGATTTTTTTTAATTTATAGCTAATTAATAAGCTATAAAGTCTATTAATACTTATTAAATTATTTTATTACTTTTTTATATATTAAATTACTACTAATAACTAAAGTAGTCTATTTACTTATATTAGAATTGTTAAGTAGTATTTAAAGTTAACTTTTTATTTCAAAATTAAAAAATTTATTTTTTTAAATATTATAAATTATAGTATAATATTTAATTTACTATATAATATTTACTTTTTATTTTTATATTAATGCTATCTATATTACTTTAATTTACTAAGCTTTTTTTATTTATTACTTTTTTAAAACTTCAAAATTTTTTACATTTTACAAACTATCTTATTTAAGTACTATAAATAATTTAAGTATTATTTAGTTATATATTTTAACTTTTATATTATAAAAGCTTATTGCTAATATAATTATATTGTTTATACAACCTTTTTCCAACTTATTAGTATTAGCAAACTTTATAATATATATATAAACCTATAATTATAAAACTTACTACTAACTTTAAAGTTACTTTTATATATATAGTACTATTTTTTAGCTTATATATATTATGTAAATAAATAAATAATACATACAGTCTTTTTTATTTAATTAAAATTGCTCTATTAGCCTTTATACTTTAAACCTCTTTAATATAAGAAAAAGGTTTTATAAGCATCTTTATAAAAAGCTTTATAGTATATTAACTTATATATTTAAATTTTATTAATATTTTATTAATGTTTTTTCTTTAATACTTTTAAACAAATTAATATAATACTTAAAGTATATATATATTATAAATTTAATTATTAGTACTTTATAAACACTAATTTAAAAATAATATTCATTTAAAATATATAACTAAATGTTATTTAGTTCTTTTTGATTATATATATATAACTTTAGTTATATACCTAAATTTTAAAAGTAAAAATCTAATCATAAACTTGATTTAATTCAATTTTTCTATATGAAAGTTCAACTATAAATATACTATAAAACTTAAAATAACAGCTTGCAATACTTAAATATATTCTGAAAGCAAAACAAATTAGAATATTAATTCCAAACAGAAAACTATTTAAAATGTTGCAAATTTCATTGAATAGAAGATACCAAAAAACTAAGTTTACTATTTACAACCTGATTAAAGTAAAAAAACATCCTAAGTTAAAAATGGGAGCTTATTTCCCAATATAAACATTACAATTCCACTTTCCAGAGTTTTAAAGAAAGGTAAGCAGCTATAATAGAAGCGAAAGCACCCAGACGCATAGCGACTCCAAGAGAAGTGTCTTTACCTAGGAACTCGTATATTAAAGAAGACATAAAGGCTGATAAAAACTGGGGTAGGACTATGGCAGTGTTATGAATACCTAGAAGTAGACCGGCCTCGTTGGAGTTAGAGTCCTCTTCATTATTAACTTCAGAGTAGGGATTCAATAAAGAGGTGGACGAAGAGGTGGGAAGCAGGTGCTGGGGGGAGCGTGTAGGCTTATTCTTCATTTCTAAATCTCTAGCCGCTTCACCTACTATAGCGAAGGGAGCCCACATAGCGATAGACCAACAGACCCCACAACTGGCAATTATGATCGTAGCACCGGAGACGGTAGTGACGAATTTAGTCAAATACATGAGTAGACTAAACAACAGCAGGGAGTAAGTGAAATACTGAGGCAAAGTAGGGAACCACTTGTGGATGTTAGTTGTAGTGTATTCTACCCTACGATTTCGAGATAAGTAAGGTAACATTATGGAAGTGATCAGCGAGATTATGGAATAAATGACTAAAGCTCTAGCACCAATCCTAGTTTCCTCGCCAACACGGTCATCTCCTTTCAATAAGTTGAGCCAGATCGATATGTTCGAATTAGGGTTTGGGTGATGTTCAGGTAGGAATTCAGCTACCCAACCACTAGCTGTAAATAGAAAAGGGAACCAACCAACCCAAGCAAAACACTGTACTTTACAAAGCTGTATAACAGGCTTAGGAAGGTTTACAATAGCATTGTAGAGATTACCGAACGAAAGTCGATTATCTTCGAAAGCATCTCCATCAATTCCTTCATTAACATGAGGTGAATTTTTGCGGAAAGGAATTTCTCTAATTGATAGACATGTTGTAGCTAAAGATAAAAGTAACAATAGGATAGTAAAAAAACTTAATATTTGAAGTTGCTTCGTCCCTATAAAAGGAAATATTTCAACTAAATCCAAATATCCCCTATAAGTTAGTTAGTAGAAAATAGTAAAAACAGATATTTACATAAAGTTGCCGATTACGGTTCCTAAACCTATCATACGAGCAGCCCATGCATTTCCTAACTCCTGCTCTTCAACTTGTAAAACGTCAACTATTAAAGCTCTAGAAGCAGCTTGAACTAATATAAAAATTTAATATTAATGTTTAAATTTTAATTTTACTTGTATTTATGGAAAAATCTAACATGTAGAAAGCTACAACTGCTAAAAGTTGAACTGAAGTGTCGTTTAATCCGATAAGGCGAACGATTTCCAGAGTCCAACCGATAAGTATTAAAGAGATTACACTAAACATGCCACCTATAAGTAAAAAAGGTCGACGTCTGCCCAATTTACTAGTACAACTGTCACTCAATACACCAATTATAGGTTGCATGATTAAACCTATATAATAAATTTAGAAAACTAGAATGTGGATAGCAAATTTACCCGATAAAGGTCCAGCTAACCAGACTAAAAACATGACTGGTTTTGAGATTCCTAAGGATAGAAGATAAGGTGTACCTACATTTAAAAATTAATAAAATATGTGTTTAAAAAATGGTACCGTAAGTTAACTCTAAAGACCAGGCAACCTGTAAACCTAACAATATAATAGAAAGATTGATAAATTTTAAAGTCGAAGCTGGCTTTCGATCATTTTGTTTAACTGCATTAGTTATAGCATTGTAGCTTAACTTATTTTTTAATAGACTATCACTACTACTAGCAACATTTATACTCATTCTAAAATCGGTATTTATATTTTTTATTTATTGTATATAATAAGTTGAAATTGGGTATAAAAGATAAATTGATTTTAGAAGCCTATTGGTTTTACTTTGTTTCGAAATCCAGTAAAGTATAAACTTAGTACAGACACTCATCATGAATTCACAAGGGTAAATAGTTTACCCACGTTAAGAAAGCTTGGACTCTCAGCAGTCACTTTGATTGACTGTTTCTTGATTATTAATAGTATTAGGGTTTCATATGTAGTTTGATTTTCCGCCATTTTTAGCGAGAAATTTATATAACCATTACATTTATATTGTATGCCATTAACTTTGATTTACTTAATAAAGATGAAGCTTGCTTCCTATTATGTTCTTCATCAGTATTTTAGGTTTTTTAGGTATTGCTAGTAAATTGCCACCCACACCAGTTTACTGTGTTGTTTCTTTGTAGGTTAGTTGAATGTGTGTAATATTATTTGCTCTAGTTCTGTTTTTTTACCTAAGAGTGTAAATAAAATATAGATAACTTAGCTATCTGTTCTAGGCTTGGAGGTCTAGTATATCAGAATAAAATCACACATATATTTTATAAATACATTTTGCTTATTCTCGGAGTTCTAATTTTCAGAAGCTTATTTGGATGCTTTTTGATTTATATAGTTTTTAGTTCACTAGTTTATATAGTAATATATTTTTATAGTTATAATTTTATTATAAAAGTTGACCTCTAAAACTAAATTATAATTAATATTTAAAATATTATTAGTAAGCAATACTATTAGTTTTATAGCTTAAAAAATTTAAAATTTAAACTAAATTATACTTAATTTTTATAGTATTTAATATTTATTTAATAAATTTTTAAAGCTAGAGTAAAAATATAATAAAAACAATTAAATATAAAGAGTTATACTATTTTGCAATTTAATTAACTTATAATTGCAGTTTTGTTAATAGAAGAATAAATAATTTATTTAATAAAATATATAAATTTTAAAAGAAAGAGTTTATCATAAAATAAAGCTTAAAATTTTATAAATAATGTTTTTATTAATTTTAAAAGCCATATTTTAAAAATTATATTAATATACTTAATAGTATACTTTAAATTTTTTTTTAAATTTTAACTAATTATTTTAAATATTTTTTTATAAATATTAGCAATTAATATAATAAGTTAAAAATTAGTAATAAATTTAAATATAATAGTAAATATAAATTAAATAAAATAAGCTAATAAGATTAACTAAAAATAAATTAGCTACTTTATAATAAATTATTTTTAAAAGTGCTATATACTTTTAAAATTTTATTTACTAATAAAAATTTTAAAATTTTAACTTTGCAACTTATAAAGTATTATATTTAATACTTATTTTATATAATAATAATTAATATTTATATATATTAGTTATTATTTATAATTTTATATAGTATATTACTATAATAATATTATAAATATATACTAAAATTTTAATTAGATATTAATATTATATTAATATACTTATATGATAAAAAAAACTAAAATTAGTAATATATTTATATATAAAATAGAAAATAAAGCTAATAACTATAAAAATTATTATAATTAAACATGTATTAAAATATTATACTACATTATAACATAATTATATAATTAATAATATAGCTAAAATATCTTTAAAATATTTTAAATTTTAAATATTTAACTTTTACTAAATATAAATATAAAAATATAAAATTTTTTAATTAATAATTAGCTTAAATAAATTATAAAAATATATTTTAAAGTATAGTTTTAAAAAAATTTAAATATTATTTTAAATTATTTTATTTTATAAAATAAGTTTAACTTAAATTAACATTTAAATATTTAAAGCTACTTTTAAAATATATAATTTATAAAGTTTTACTTTTATTTTTTTTAAGCTTTTTTAAAAATATTGTTAAGTATAAATAAAATTAAATAATTTAATAGCTAGATAAAGTATAAAAACTTTATTTATATATTATAAAATATTATTTTTAATTTATATAAAAAACTAATAAAATATATAAGCTTTATCTTTATATTAAAAGTATATTAACTATTTAAATAATATATTTAATTTATATAATTTTATAATATAAGTAAATACAATTTTAATAAAAAAATAGTTTTATAACTTTATTATAAAAATATAAACTATATATATTAATTTAATAAAAAGTATAAATATATAAAATAAATAACTAGCAAATTTTAAAAATAGCTAATTTTAACTTTAAAAATTAAATAATAAAAAAGTAAGCTAATAATTATAAAAAACTTATATATATAGCTATTAACTATAAATATTAAATATATATTATTAAATTATACTACTTATATAGTATAGTTGTATAGCTAATAATATAGCTTTAGTTAGATTTTTATTATTATTATTTTATTATATCTAAATAATAAGTAAATATATAAAGTATATAATACTATAAATTACTAAGTATAATATAGTAAAGTTATAAAATTATACTTTTAATTTTTAGACTTTACTAAATATTAATGTAAAACTTAAATATTATAGTATATTATTAAAATATTTTTAAAAAATAGGTAGTATAAGCTTAAAATATAGTTTTAAAATTTAAAGTTTGCTTAAAAAATTTATTAATTATTTAAATATACTAAAGAATTATTTTAGTAATACTTTATATATATAAAGTACTACTTTTATTATTATTATTTTATCTAAAAAATATATTAAAATTTTATATACTATATATATAAAATACTAGTATTAAGCTATTAAATTAGTTTTTATATAGTAAAAAACTATATATAACTTTACTATATAAAGATATATTATTTAACTTTAGCTTAGTTAAAATATTAAAAAAATAATTTATTATTAATTTGGTATTATATATATATATATAACTTTTAGCATATTTTGCTAAAATTTATTTAAAATTTAAAATTTAAACAAAATAAACAATATTTTTAAAAATACTGCATCTTTTTAAAATTTAGATATATTAAAATATTTTTTATATCTGTTTATAAGTTTTTTTAAATTAGCTTTACTAGTTTTTACCAAATATACTTAATAAACTTTTTAAATTATTAGTATTTTTAAGTAGAGTATAATTTTAATAAACTTTTTTTAAGTATTTTTTAGGTATTTTTAATTAAATTAAGGTTTAGATTATATATAAATTAATTACAAATCTTAATACTAATATATTAATATAATTTTTAGTTATTATAATAGTATAAAAAGTAGCAAAGTTATATATTAAAATAGCTTAACAGTTTTTTAAACAAACTTTTTAAAAAAAATTAGAATTAAACTATCTAAATAAATTTATGTAGTTAGTTATATTAAAATTATATTTTATATATATTAAATATAAATTTATATATATATTAAGTATTTTTCAAATATTAACTTTAAAGCTATCAAATTAGTATAAGTTATAATTTGCTATATAGTTAACTTTATAATTCTGATTAGGCTAATATATATAATTCTTATTTCTAATATTATACTTATTAAATTTGTATTTATTAGTCCAAATTATGCTATTTAGCTAGTCAGCATACTCAAAAAGCATACTTTTAGCCTATACTAATTATTTTTTCCAAACTATTTTAGTTATATACTATTTTACAAGGCCTGAAAACTATTTAATTTCATTTATATTCAAAAATTTACAAAGAAATAAAAGTAAAACTTTATAGATTGTATACTTTTAAAAGTAGCTTCAAATATCCAAAAGTATATTTAAATTAAACTGGTTAAACTAATATTTTAGTTATTCTAAGATTTGAAATAATATTATGCTTTTATAATCTACCTAAACTGATTGTAAATTAGAAGTATTTATATTCTTATATTTACTTATAGTAAAAGTTAAACATCCAATAGTTTTAGCTATATTACTAATTATATAACTATCTTTTAACATATACTTAATTATAGTAATTTCTATAGTAGTTAGCTTACTTCTATACTAAAATAAGCTATAAGCTTCTATTTTTTTCATAATTGTATAGTAAAAATAATAGTTTTTTTTAGTATATAAATATATTATTATTATATAAATATTTCATTAAAACTTTAACATATATTTATAATGCTATTATAGTAATATACTTTGGAAAATCACAATTAACAGCTAAAAATATATAAATTTTAATTGTGTTTATATATAATAGGTGTTAAGTACTATATTTTATAATTTATAAAGTAAAAATTTTTAATTTAATTTAATATTTAATATATTAAAAATAATATATTAAATTTTTGGAAATTTATATTTTTTTTAATTTTCTTTTTGATATTTAAATATATATTAATATATAAAATTTTAAAAGTATATAATACTTTTGAAAATAGCATTTACATTTTAAGATTTTTAAAATTTTAATAATTTTTAGTAGAATATATCAAATATTATATACTTTTCAATATATAAAAAGTAAATAAATATAAAAAAATATTTATTTTTAGCTAATTTTATTAGCTTAATTTATTTTTATTTAATTTTTAAAAT